>WEIS01087252.1:0-33432 GCA_013389965.1 Todus mexicanus | reverse complement strand
TTACTGTGGAAAATAAACATTTGGGACACCATTACTTTGTTCGCAGGGTCAGTGATTTGGCTGGACACCACAAATATAAGCTACAGTAACTGGTACAAGGATCAGCCATCTCCCTTCTCATCCACGTGCGGGTACATCCTGAAGAATGCCAAGTATCAGTGGGGTGTGACTGAAAATTGCAGCCAGGAATTTCACTTCATTTGCGAGTTTGGTAAGATACACAACAAGTAGACGTGAAAAGTGAGCACGATGTGTTCACAACTGCATGAATTGCCTTGTTATTTTCGAAGTGGCTCTGCAATAACTTCATGAAGCCTAATAAAAGTGAACAAGCAAAAAGACCTATAACCCCAGCAGGTGCTCTTTTCCCAGTGTGCTGATCTCAGATCTCATGCAAAGAAAGGAAGAACCCTGAAACCACTGAGAGATGTAGGTGCTCAACAATAGCCATTAAGGTCCAGGTTTCCAATACAGAGCCAGGAAAAGAGAAAGGGATCTGAGAGTGAATCTCGGTGAGCAGCAGTCCATGGCTACAGCGGACATAAGCTACCTGGTTAAAGCCACTTTGAGTAGTGTTTAATAGCATGGTTGCAAGAATAACCCCCCACGACACCTTAGTACCTTAGCTAGGTGGGATCTGCATAATTGTCCTGTAAAATGATCTTCATTATAAATATGTATCAATAATAATAATTTCCATTTGTAACCAAAGCAAAAATACAGCCGGGCTTCCAGAGACCCCATTCCTAGCAACCTGAAGTAAGGAAAAGTGAGAGCGAGTTGTTCTTGTTTCTTCCGAGACCCTTCTATCAGGTGAAGTTCATGGGCTTCCCCAGGATAAGGAAGCAGAGAGAAACCTGCACATCCTGGTGGCATTTTAGTGCTCAGACAGAAAATCTACAGACACTGTGTCCTTTAAATAATGACTTGGAACAAACAGTCTTTGAAAAGAATGCCGGCAATATCATCCCATTCAACGTATAGATATGAGGGCAATTTGTGTTCCTTGCACTTTGCACATAAACCAAGCGTTTTAAACTGTAACCAGCGCTAAGGTCATAAGCCCTGGAAGGACAGTCTGGCTGAAGGCTCACTAAGACAAAACGTCTTTGAATCCAGTATGCAGGTACAGGTTTCCACAAGCCTTAGAATTACTCCTGCCCTGGTCCAGTACTGTACTGCTGCTAACATAATTAACAAGTCATTCCACAATCAGCAAAACTAATAAAGCTTTGTTTCCTGTCCTGATTTTCTGTTCCCTCCCTCCCCTCCTCCTCAGCACTCCCAGTTCACTCCTACATCCCCAGCTTGTCCTGCCTCTGCAAGTACTTTTCCCTCCCTCAGCTCCCTTCCCTGCAGCAGCTCCAGAGCTCCAGCTGAATCCCACATCACGGAACAGATAAACATCACGTTATAATCCTTACTCCTAATGAAGAGACTGACGTAGCTCTTCTCTTCTACCTTGCTATGGATTTTCATGAAATTGTAGGTTGTGATGAGGTTTATATCAATACATCAAATTTGGCTGGAGACAACTAACATGAAAAATGACTGTGGGAGAGGAAACTGGCAGACAGCACCATCGCTTATTTTCCTTGCAAAAACAGACTAAAATTATTTTTCCATTACAACCCCCGTAGACAACTGTCTGTTTGTGAGGAAACTATCATTTGTTACCATAGGATCTGACTGAAAGCCCATTAAATTCAACGAGTGTTTGCAGGATTGAGCAACAATATCCTACACTACATCCATCACTCCAGTACCCGGGAAACCGAGAACAGATTGAGGGAATTATAATCATGTTTTCAGTATCTACAGCCTGTGCCACACACACGTATTTCAATACCACAGTAGGCTCCTCTTTCACCAGCTTTGCATGCAAAGAATTGTATCGACTATCTCAAAGAAGCAGGGACCATATTTTCATTAGTTTCTCTGGGTGTTGAATATTTGGAAGTTCCTGCAACCTGACAGTGCTTCGGGTGTCTCTGTAAAACAGGCACAGTGATACCAACACCTCCACACACAGCTACGGTGAGGCTCGGGTCACATTAACATGCAGTTTGAAAATTCAGATGAAGTGTATAGGTAGTTCCAAATGGTACCACGGTTTGAATGTAACCTCTCTGATTCCTCATAACTTGTCTACTTGCTCATCTGAGGCAGGTATATGTGTAAAAACAATGAACCAGCCAGTCTACTTCCTGTCTTCAGCCTTCCTTTGGCCACCAGGTCTTGGCATTATTTGTGTTTCTCAACCCAAGTAAAAACTTTTGTTATTACTATTTCTTATTCTTTCTATTCTACTACTTGGTGCTCTGCAGGTTAAGCAATTTGTTGCATAGAAAGATCCATACTGAACCAGGGTTTGTACAGAGGAACACAAACCAGGTTCTGTACCTTTCTCCACGTAAAAGTTGCTGAGATAGCAAAATACTCTGGGAACTCTCTATACAAAGCAAGGAACGAAAACTGCACGCGATGATAGCCCGTAGTAGAATTTAACAGCAAATTATTTTCCAAGCTTATTTCGAGAGCTCTAATCTGTAAACTGATCATGTTGCTATAGTTACAGCCAGGCTTAGATTTAGCCTTTAAATAACAATAGCACACAATTAGCGCAGTGTGCACACATTGGCACTGTTAACCCAGGTTCTTAAGAGGAATGATCGAAACAGCAACTGGAGGACAACGTATTTAAACCTGAGACAGCTGAAACAGGAACATTCATTTGCAACACTCCCCTATGAGAGCAGTCTTTCGCATCCTCCTCTTCAGGGTATTAAGTCTCCTGATTACCACAGGATCCTAAGAATTCTGAAAGATAATTAACTGTCCCAGATTAATCAAAGAATGAGGTGTACACATTTCGAGACATGACCTTATTCATTCGAGCAGTCCTGCTGAATGAAGTCAGTCGAATATCACACAGGAACAAAGGTGTCTCTGTAGCAGAAATGGGATCAGGTCCCATACTTAATATGCAAACTATTCTCTAGAGCAATTACCTGAATATCATGCAAATCACACACCGCCACAAGGCTCTTTCATAAGTAAGGAGTCATTTTAAACCTTCCAGTACTGCAGGTCAAACAAATGCTAAATGTTTTCCTCAAAAATATGTTAATTTTTTTAATTCAAGTATTTAGTTTTATTTAAAACATCCTCAAATTTTTGCTCAAGGCAGTAAAAAGCATAAATCTATTACTCTGGATTTTTTTTTAATATTTTATTATTTGGGTTTTGGTTGTTTTTTTTCATTTTCATAATTGCTTAGCTTAAAAGGGGGAAATGGATAAAAAGACAAAAAAAAACAACAGCAAGGGATATGTAGGAGAATTGCAGCAGGATTTTTCAGAAATTGAGAAAGTTAAATCTGATTTTTTTTTTGTCTCCTATTAGAATCTGGCCAGAGCATTGCTTGTGGTAATTACAGTGCCACTGTGCAGTGTGGATCAGGAGAAGTTATTCAAATTGGAGAGAGCTTCTATGGACGGAAGACCCCTCACTACTGTGTCTCAGAGACTCCCATCCAGTATGACAGAGATGAAGACTGTAGCTGGATCAGTGTCAAAGACGAAGTAGAAGGTAGTACCTTAAGGCATTGCCTGTCGGAAGCAGAGGATGTGCCAAAGTTCCTCATCACTGTAATAGTTTATCTTGTATTTCAACAGAGGTAGTGAATGGGAAAGTGGATTATTCCTAAAATGAAGGGAATCACAGAGAACTGCTGACACGGAGGAGGTTTCTACAGAAGGTTGGATGGAAAGCAGGGACCTTGAGAGGAGTAAAGATTCAAAGAAGAGGGGGAGCAAATGCAGAACAAGGGCATAGCTGGTTCCTCCCACTGTGTGAAGAAAATACGTGGGCACACTGATTCCCTGACGAACTAATGGGAGACCCTGGGCTTGACAGAGATGGAAGAGAACACATCCATACAAACCCAACTCCAAACTGGGATGGGTGGAAAGGCTGGCACCCATGGGGACTCGAGGGCAGGAGGGTTCGGCTGCTGCCTGTTGTGTGTCGAGTGCACAGCCTGATGGAGCTACAGGTTCCTGTGCTTGCCAGGGTGAATCGGGACTACGGCATGTCCCTAGGGTGATTCTTTGGGCTTCCAGCCAAAACCCACATAACTTCGTTGATTTTGCCCTCTCTAACTCAGCTTTATTCCAACAGGGTATAATGGTGCCAAGACAGGCAATAGGCAACACACTCAAGTAAAAGTGACGTGGGAGTTAGTCTAGAACTCAGTGACTTGATATTGTTCCCCCTCTGCTTTTTGCTTCTGCAATCGCCTCTCATCTGAGCTGCTACATCAGTCAAAGACAAAACGCACTAGTTCATATCAAATTGTCCTTCTTTCCAGGCCAGTGTCATGGTCTTCAGGCCTGCCAGGTGGCAGCAGATGGCACTTTCTTTGGAGATCCTTGCCCATCTTCAGGAAGCTATCTGTCTATTCAGTATCACTGCAAGGAAGGTAAGCGGGAGGGGGCTGTCAACACCCAAAGCCTGTTCTGCTCTTTTCTGTAACACTGTGACCATCGATATTCATCTTAAAAATCACTACTCCGTCCTCAGAGAAGAATCAAGAAGAGCTGAGAAGAACCAAGAAGAGCAGAGACCACTAGAAATAGGCACTAAAACATAGCTTCCCTGTCCTAATTGAAAGGTTTCATCGGGATACAAAGCCAGGAAATTCAGACATGTAAAACACACTTAAATGAAATGTTCCAACGAGAATCTTGACCAGTAGATATGGAACAGAATCAGCTCCCTGATGCATCACTAATGCACTTGAATTAGCAGCAGTGTCAGCTCTGTTTTGGAGAAGGCCTGCTCTCAATACATGAAAATTAACTGGATTATGTAATAAATGTAGACAAGAAACGCACTGAATTATGTCGTTATGTTTTACAGGTCTGCAGCTGGTTGTAGCAGATACGTGCTTTGTCTTTGAAAACATCACGGTCACTCTGAACTGGCTGCTCTCTCCATACTCTGGCAACCTTTCCTGTATCATTAGCACTGGAGATGGCCACACTATTGATCCTTACTACCCTCCAGCGTAAGATATATCCTTCATGTATCATCAGACAACCAGTAAATGTCACTGCCTGCATTTTAGTGAATGCTCCAAGTCTCTTAAAAGAGATATTTAAAATCAAGTAGATTAACAATAGACCATACACACGAGACACTTGGATTCTGCAGAAGCTAGTCTTGAAATTAATACAAAATTTTATGTCAAGCTGCCAACCACAACTTCTCTTCTGCTTATTATGACAAATTATTTCTGTTTCTTACTAAGAGAGCTTATTCCAGATCCTGAGTCACAAACCGTACTGGAAACAGTAAACATTCTTTCAGAGTCACAGATTTTATAAGTTTTACATCTATGCAGGCGTGTAGCTATAAAGATCCATGAGCGAGGAGATGTGTTTGTCACCATGGGCAAGTACAGAAGCAGCTGCAGATAAAAAATCGAAAAAGCAAAGTGCTCTGAGAAAATGCTGAGCAGCCTCAGCTTCCACTAAGAGACTGAAAACTGGGAATAAAATAAAAAATAGAGAAGCAAGAGCACCATTACATGTTCTGATGGGCATAGTCACTTGTCTGTGCTCACAGTCAACAAGTCACAATCCAGATCTAATGCCACGTATAATCTACCTCCTTCACAGCAAAATATATCCACCATTCTCGAGACGTGCTTGAGAATAACCACCCTGATATACAACCTTAATGACACTGTAGCCGGAACAAAGGAACAATCTTCAACCCTAAAAATTCTGTGTAAATAAAGGAGGGATTACAGCGATCACAGGAGAGCAGGGTCAGGTCAGAAATCTGGAACTGCGACCACTGTTACCATGTAAGGCTGAGAACTTCCCAGGACAGGCTCCCACAACGAGCAGCTATTCTTTCTCTATTCTAGACCGGTCAGCAATGTCACATACAGCTATTCATCTCCTGGAGAGGTCACTGTTTTTGTGGAGTGCACCACCAGTGAGTGGCATGTGATGGCACAGAAGCGGGTGACCGTTCAAGACAAGATGGATCGACTGAGGATTACTGGGTGCTACAGCCGGTATGAATCTGGGAACAGCTCTCACTGCCGGACCCTGTACGGGGAGCCGCTGTGGATTCAAGCTGAACTCAATGGAGGTGAGGGTAATTACTCTGTGTGGTTTAAATGGCAGGCTAAATATTAAGTCACCTATGAGATAGAAGCAGGATTTTCAATATGTGAAACAATACTTCCTTTTAGTGAATGCTTTCCCTCTAATTGTTGCATTCCTGCAACTGACTGCTCTCAGCTCTGTTGGGGGGGGGGTTCTTTCTCAGAGCTATTACACCACCTCAAACAGAAGTACAAACCCTTTTTACCCTCTATGCAAAGCTGACAGAGCATGAGCATAACTCCAGTCACATGAATCCACATGAAGCCAGTAAGAATATTTCCGTCTTTGAAGTTAGGAATCCACAGAAATGCTTCTCTGAGGGTAAGAGGATTCCACACTGAGCTGGTCACGTTTGCTGATGTACATTTTGTTCTAACTTCAAGCTCCTGGAATCCAGATATATGCTTAAAAAATAAAATTTGGCAGTGTATGTTTGAATTCTCTTGACTGTTCTAACGCTCCCAGCAGAAAACACACGACACGCTTCTACAGGGAGTCTAAAGGGGCACAAAAGCACTTGAAGTTACTTTATTAAAATTGCCTGCATTGCTGCAGTGTTCTTATGACTCCTTTATAAATACCTGAGTGCTGCACAAAGCAGCTGGAATTGGGTGGCTTATTACGTAATTTCAAACTGTCTTTTCGCAGGCAATGGAGTGACCTACATTATATTAGCAGATAACATGACACTCGCTGAATCCAGTGCAAAGGAAGGAATTGTCCCTCACAATCTGACACTCGACAGTTCCTCTCAAGAGCTGCTAGGCCCAGGGATGCATCAGCTGGAAATCCGAGCATCCAGCAACACAACCGCATCGGAGGTCTCCGAGAGCATTGCTGTTCACATCATTGAGCCGGTATCTGGTCTCCAGGCTGCACTAGCTGCTCACACTCTGCAGCTGGGGGAGAATCTGGAGATGAACGTCTCCGTGTCTCATGGTGCCCCAGATAAGCTGAAGTTTGAGATGATTGGATCTAATGAAACTCGCTCTCACAAAGAAGAAGGGCCTCACGGGGAACCTCGAACGTACATCATTCCCACACCCTCTGAAGGTACAGCCGTGCTGGCATCTCTTGTATTTCCAGGACACTCACAGCTGAGTAGAGGAGTTCACATAAACAGTCACAGCATCCTGGGGTAGGGGACAATAGGGTACAGCTGAATTTGGTAGCTTTTCGAACTGCTCAGAACAGACGGCACATCTTACTGACTTGTAAGGAGCTAAACAAATTGAACTGGCAAAGGGGTCTCCACACGGAGACTGCAAGCAAGGCTTCACCTGATTTTTGCGATAAAAAAAAGACAGTGAACCGGGGCTTATTTTTTTTCACGACACAATCTTATGCAAGTACAAATGATGACATTTTCCTCCAAAGAGGTGTTTTCCTCCTCTTTGTTCATATGTATAACTTTTCAAGTTTCCACTCCTCTGCATTTCACGCTGCAGTAATTAATTATCTGAGGAGTTCTCAGTAGAGATGACAAAGAAGCTTTTCTATGCATCAATCTCCAACACATATTTTTTGTTGGACTTACTTATGAATAAGCTTTTTAGCGGGTTTTTTTTTCTTTCCCTTACTAAGAAATCAAAGCCTTTAGAATGTGTGATTGGGGAGATTGTCCTTAAGAGTTAATTCAATCACAGAAGATAAAAAGGTTTTCTCCTCTAGTGAATTATTCAAATCCCATGCCAAAGCTGGAACACTAGAAGCTAATTATGATTTCATTTTATATTTTAAAATTATTCAGTATTAAAAGTTTCCTTTGCTCTCTGTATACCCATTTGAACTTCAGAAACAAGACAGCTGTTCTCTCAAGATGTCTAAACTCATCTGGGCTCCAATATTTGCACACCTCTAGTGTCCTGTGGGGTAATATCATAGCCAGCTGACGAAGAACAGCATTGCAAGTGCCAGGACAAAGGCAGCGAAGGTATTAAAAAGCTGAGATAAAGGGGAAGCACATTCCCTGAACAGCCTTTTAGCAGTGGGAACTCATCAGAAGACAAACCCCAAAGCTCTTAACAGAAACGGATAGGATCTTCTTTACAAATTGGACTTTCTGTCCCAGACGTGATGGGCTGGTCCCAGTGCTATTCTTAACTGGCCGTTTGTCTCCTCCAGGTACTTTCCTAGTGAGAGTGGTGGCCATGAATGCCTTCTCAAACATGAGCCTGGATCTTGGGTTCATCACTGTGTTAGCAAACAGTTCTCATAAAAAAGGTAATTGCCTTAATCTAACTGTGCTGGGTTTGACCACACCAGTGCGTTGTTGCAATCAGAGCATTTCATGCCGTGTTTATGGTTTGCATCTTGTAATTGCTTTCCCTCCAGTGACAGCGATGAAAACTTTCGTGGAGGCTTCTTCCTGATGAAGGCGGATTCCCTGCCTTTGAAGTAGTCGTAAATTAGCATCACTCCATGTATGCTACACATTACACATTTGCTATTTGTCCTTGAAATAATTAGTGAAGTTTATGGCTTGGGACATAGCTCTGAAACCAGGAAATATTTGCATCACAGCAGTCTCATAAACTGCTGTCAGTAAATGGATGCCTCATCCTTACATTTGCAAAAGCAGATTATACCAGGAATGAAGTGACTTTAGTACTATGGAGACTTTTCCAGTGCTTTCCCTCATTTTTTCTTTGGACACCGATGAAACTCCATCAAATTCTGTGAATTTATTTTGATTTGCATCACTGTGTTTGAAGAACCAGGATATTCTTCTTTATAGTATCTGACTAGTTGTTGTTACAATTTTACCTATGGCTGCTGTTTGCAGCCCTGTCTTTCAGACAGTCAGTAGTCAAATCCTGTGTATTTACGTCCTATTCACTGAGGATGTCTGAAAGCTTCACAGGCAGCACTAAAATATTCTGCTCTGGTTTGTATTAAACAGCTTCTGCTAAGGAAGAAGGCAGGTCCAAAACAAATACCCAGAAGACAAATGTAAGTATTACTCAAGGATCTTCCTTTAAAATGGAAATGCTTAGAAATTTTCCTTACCGCTAAAAGTGCTGCATAAGATATTGAAAAGTATTTGTAGACTACAAGATTATGGACTAGATTTTCTGTGCCCCATGTGGTTTAACGTAAGATCTACACCAAAAGCCTCCGAGACAAATGTGTTTACAGGCATTCAATCTACAATTCATAACAGCCTGCAAGTAACAATTACAAGATTAGAGAAAATGAGTCAGTTTTAGAAGCTGAAATGAGCTTAGATGAATTTTTAAATTACCAACCTGACTAGTAGAAACCTCTCTTTGAGGTGCTATGCTTCAAGCAGAATTTAATATATTTTTATGTTATTTCTAAGTGTTTCCTGCTCCTTTATTGGAATGTTTAAGTTAATTTGCAAAGAAGAAATTTAAGGCAAACTGCAAAACTAATGATACACCAATTGCCAGCAGCTGCACAGATTTAAATAATAAAATTGCCAGGTATAATATTTTGTTATCATCTTAGAGGTCTCATTTTTAACTCTAGCACTAGCAGACAGATGTTTGCTGTAGGAGATGTGCTTCTTCACAAGAAGGCACCATGCTTTACAGATTGCCTGTAAAAATGTATTGCATGAGAGGAAGATAAATCTAATTCAAAACTAAGTTTATCCAGGTTTGCGGCACAGAAAGACAAATTTGGCTACCTTCTTTTTCTTTCTTTATAGCTGCAATGTATCCAATTCAGATAAAAAAATGAATGTACTAGAAGATGTATTAGAAGACAAATGATTGCCCAAGGGTTAAAAGTCTCGGTCCAGAAGCAGAAAATTAATAGGAATTAGTTTTCTAAGTACCTGCATTAGTTTTGAAAACGGGAGCTGGACTCCTAAGCCACTGAGATGTTTGGGAGCATTTAGCCACACAATTTCTCTGTGCCATCTGCTTCTATTCCCACATAGCTTCTACTTCCATACTACCACTGATCAGGGAAAGTTCATGGGAACTACAGATCTGCATACGGTGATTTGGGGTCTAAACGATCAGACTTTTTTTTTGTCATACAGAAGCAGCATGTGCATGCGTTTATACGTGCTCCTGGCCTAACTGAAACATTTACTTATTATTTAGGATCACAAAAGGAAAACCAAAATATATATTAAACCAAGTCGCCATGTGGATCCTTTCACAACTGTCACGCTTGGCTGGCCAGACAACAACAATAATTCCCATTTTCTCTGGTCCTGTGGTATGTGCATTTCCTGAACTTTTCTACCAGCTTCTCTCTGATGAGTAACAAATTCACTGTCATGTCAGATCAAGTGGTGAACATCTGACTAAAGGATGGTTTACTCTCCGGCTTTAAAGTTTTGACGCTTGATGTACATGAAGAATGTCCTTCTTCCTTATCCTGTTTTTAACACTGAAGTAATTATGGTATCTAATATGGCATAGTACTCAGCTTTGTCTTTTCCCAAAGGTGGCTACTCCTACGTTTCAATTTGTCAACATCTGCCCTTTCTAAGCTCTCACCCTCACAGCCAGGAACTAGTTCCAGTTGACTTACAGAGTTAGGCATTTGCAAGGTCTCAATAAACTGTCAATAATTAGTGCCAAACACGATGCAAAAACATTTATGGCTTAAAACTGGATTGCGATTCAGGACATCTGTGTTCTGTCCCCGTATTTATCCCTGACCCCATACATTATTTTGAAGAAGTCGGTTTTCTACTCTGAACTCTTATTACCCACTCTTTAAATTGGGTTCAGGAAACTTGTTTGCTCTGTAAAGCTCTTTGAAACCTATGGCAGGGAAGGTCTTTATAAGAAAGAAGGGATGTTATGACTATTCTAATTATAAAGGAAATGTTTGTGCAGGATCTTGCTGGCCTGAATGGAATGAATGTGTGCAGCAACAGATAATCCTAATCAACCAAACGGAGCTGCAAATCCCACCTTCCTGCCTTCCTCCTCCAAAGGCAGCCGTGACTGTCAGGGTTACAGTCCGAAACCATGGCAATGAAGAGAGGCAGGATGAGCAATGTCTCTACGTGACTGCAAAACAAGAACTGCAACTGGAAATCAGGTCTAGTTTTAAATCCTAGAATTCACTGGTTAATATTGTTATTACACACGCAAGGCCACAGTGACCAAAAGTAATGATAATAAAGTGATAACGTGCTTATTGTTGTAAATCTACGTATACCTTATCATCACGGGAATTACAGACAAAATGGGTCTTGCTGCATTTTCCATCTTGCTTGGAGTATTTCACTATTTGAGTCACACATCAGCTGTCTCCTATTGTAGGGCTTTTGCAGATTTTCATCAAATGAGAGTAAAACAATAAACACCAAGGACTATGACATCTCGTACAGTTACTACCTGTATCTACTGTCTTACTTCCTTACAGGTGTGAGGCCAACTGCAAGCCAGTGAATGCCAGCAATGAAGTTGTTTTGAGTGTCTCTGCACAGGACTCTCAGGCCATACGTTATAACTGGTATTTAGATAACACTTTCCAAACCAAGGTGAGAGCATCAGATTCATCAGAAATACTGCACACACACAAATAAATACCCATCCTGAGGGAGGGCCATGTGGCCTCAGTGCGATACTTTGTCAGATACACACTGTGGAGATAATAGTGAAGCTTGAGACAAAGGGGTTTGGGAGGGGTTATAAGGAAGGGCACCAAAATGCCACCCTCCCCCTAATAAATCACAACAGAAATCACAGCAAAGAGCCTTTACTGCCATGTTTTCTTCTCTGTCTTATTTTCCAGTCTATGACCCTCCCTCTAGCCTGTGGCCTGACTGGTTTCCAGCAGAATTCTTTGAATTTGCTTCAAAGCAACACATCCTTGTTGAAAATGAACAGCTCCTTCTTGCAGACACAGGGAGAAGCTTTTCACATTAAAGTAACAGGTAAGGACAAGCAGGGGTTTTCAGACTCCTTTGAGATAGTCTCTGCCGTCGCGACATCACACTGACATTACACACAGCATCACTGACAAATACGAAGCTAAATTAGTTCACGAGTTGAAAGCTGTTACTTTATATGCAGGTTCTTTAAACTAATTATGAGTTAAGTTTGTTCTGGGCTGTTGCACAGCAAGACAACTCAGTTATCTTACTCCAAGCTGTTAATAATTTTTTTAAGGCCCATTTGGAAATGAAGTTATGCCAAATGCTCGATCAAATAATACAGCTTTGCTTTATAATGCAAACAGCACCATGTCTTTAACAGTTCTTTTCCTCTTAGGGCTTATTCAGTAGCGGGATTTCATTTCTAATTAGGCCCACTCTGATGTTTCTGATGTCTGAACAAACAGCATCATTGCTAGAGTAGGCAAGATGAATGTTTCAAGATCAGTGCTGCCGGGGCACGATTATTGCTGACGTTCTGCTCCCTCCACTCCCAGCACTGACTCAGCGTGGCTACGGGGAGGAAACGTACCTTGTCAGCACTGTGCCTCCGCCCGAGAGCCCCAGATGTGCCGTGTCTCCCGAGCAGGGATCAGTACTCACCACCTTCCGAGTCTCCTGCAGCGCTCCTTGCTCGATGGATTCGTGCCAATCCAGTCACAGCAGGCAGCTCACATACTGCTTCTATCTGAAATCAAGTAAGGCCCGAGGTGAACTGTTTGGTGAACTGCACAATTAGTGTTGCTAACAAGAGCAAAGGCAGAAGCTGCTCCTGCTCCCCAGAGAGCCCAGCAATGAGTCAGCCAGGCCTGCGCAGAGCAACCCCGAGTCCCGGGCTCTTACAGAACAGGAGGTGCCTGGGTGGTGTCTGGTAGGTGAACCCCTCTTTCCTGTTTCAGATTCTCTCCTGCACTGTGGCCCAGATCCTGAGCTTTTCCCAGTTTATCTTCCACTTGGAGAAGAGGAAAACAATTTCATTTTACATGTGACAATTACTGTCAGCAACAACTTTGGTGATACAGTTCAAACTAATGCTTCAGTGAAGGTAAACAGTAGAATTACTTTATTTCAAGATCTCTCAAGTTGATACCTAACCCATGATTGACTTTTGGAGCTTCTTCTTATTTTATACAGATTACTTGCTTCTGAATGTGCCATAATCACAATTTTCCTACCTAACAGACACTATTCTCTGTGGACTCAAGTCAAAAAAATCTTTCACTGTCCTATTGCTAGGATAGAAGTTTGAGAGAGTATCCATTTGGACACTGGGCAGCATAAACTGTATTTAGTGAGGCTGCAGTTACTCTACGTAGGGCCCAGAAAACTCCTGCTTCTGCCTCTAGTGTCCCAGGAAAGAGATCCTTATCAGGCCACTAAAATAAAACACTAAAAACTGGGAATGCAAAGTTTTCTGTCCCACTCTAGCTAGGCTGTCAATAACATGATTGTGGAAGCTGTTCAAAGATAATTATAACAGCACTGACAATGCTAAGAGCATATCTGACTTTTTCATCAGGTTGGACATGCAGATGTGATGGATGGGAACCTGACCCTGCAGGCTATGGTATCTGAGAAGGCAAACACCATCCTCAAGGATGGCAACAGCAGCACGAGCCTTCTCCAGCTGTACAAGTCAGTGACATCCGTCCTTAATCAGGAGACCCAAGAGGAAAGCTTTAACATATCTTTACAGACAAACGCTCGAAAAGAGGTCAGCCAGACATTTGTTTTCTTGCAGTGCAATGCAGTACAAAGGGCTTCTTGTATTCTTTGACAGCTCTTAAGTAATAAAAAGCTCGTATATCACCACCTGAAACCAATGGATGTTTCAAGTTTCTAGCATTTGTCACGGTGTTTGGCACAGGTTTCAGCTGTTTTCCCCTATTTGCTCACATAAATAATTTGGTTTATCATCCATCAGTAAAAGAATTCTTTCTCAATTGTTATTGCATTAATTTAAACTGATTTGGATGGTGTAAAACCAACCTGATTTTCCACAAGTTAAGTACTAATAAAATGCCCTCTCTTGTGGGAGAAATATCTAATTTCCCTGAAAAGTGCTAGATGGCTGGTAATTTTAGTTTGTTTATTTTAGCTACAAGCTTATGTTTCAGTTATGAACTTATATTTGTACAGTGCTTTGAATGCCTCAGATGAAAAGATCGAGAGAAATGCAATAAATCCTCCAATTATGATTCATTACTTGAGTAACATCAATCATACGCGGCTCCACTTTCTCTGGAAGCGGCATTGATACAGTAATTCACATACGTTAGTACAAATTCTCACAAGCAACTCCCCTTGCTATTAGTGGATGTTAAATGTATAAATTCTCTGTGCTGGGTGGTAACACAAAACTCGTGATTATGCAGTTACCAAGGCAAGCGGCGTCTTGTCAGTAGACCTGGTATCGGTTCAAATGATCCTTGTTGGAGAGTCTTACTCTACGGCGTAATTTACAGCAAGCCTGGCTGTCAATACAGAGCACTACTCACGCAGTTCTAATTAGCATCTTACTCCTTTGCCTAATTATCCCTTTTCATCGCAAGCTCCGAGGGCTGATGCTGACAACTCTCTCTGCTGTTAACGTCACGTCAATGCAGACTGCTCTTCAGATGTCAGAAGTACTGAAAGAAATCACTTACAGGAGTGAAGAGCTGTCTGTCTCGGCACAGGTAAGAAGCAATTCATGTCATATCTCCTCACGCTAACGGTACAGACTCTCTTGCACCCCTCTGACCTTGGAAGAGTTTCAGTGCCTTACAGTTTCCTGTTCTTACCTGTTTTTTCAGCTGTACCAGCATGTGTATTTTGCCCAGAAGGGAATATTATTTTGCTGTTTAGAGTGAGTGAATCTGGACTCACACGTTGCCTCAGCAACTTCTACAATCCAGGCTACGACCGCCTGGCCAGTGACATTTTATGAGACATTTTTAAGACTGAAAACTTCACTTCTAGTCAGAGACATGTTAGGATGTATGTTTTATCTTGTAAAGCATTCTTAGAATCCTGAAGAAAAACTGCCCAGGAGGGTCTTTCTAGAATTGCCCAGATCCACTGCTCCCTGATCCACGCGCCGTCTCAAAACGCACGTCGACAAGCCGCCAGTGAGGCAGGAACATGTCAGCACCTAGAGGAACTGGATACAAACGTTCAAATTGGCCTCAAACAAGTATTTCTTGAATCTTATCTGGCAACATGACATTATTAGTAGAAGATGCTATTTATGCATAAGGAGTGGAGGACAGAACAAACTGTCACTGGGGAAGTTTCCCAAACACACTAGCAATAAAAAGAGCTGTCCTGATTTCTGATGTATTATACAGTTGCAGGCAGAGAATGGCTTGGGAGTAGTCCAGAAGTGTGTGGTTAACTTTGGCAAGACAAGAACATAGCTCAGATGCAGCACTCACCCCACAGCAAGGCTGCTAAGAGTTTGCAGACTGTGGGAGTGGATCTGTCCAAGCTTGCAGTGAATTTGCTTGGCTCCCTCACCACCCTGGGTTAAAAGTTGGCCTGTGCTTTCACAGTCACAAATCAATCACCGGCTGCATTCGGGCACGAAATAAAAATTGCAAACCTCATTCTCCTTTGGCATTTAGCACAGCACAAAGCCAGGAATATTAGTGGCTGTCAATCCAATTTGGTTTGTAGAAACTAAGATTGAAATGCATGCACACTTGACAATAGGGCGGTATTTTCACGGACACACCACTCAAAAGTATGACCTGATTTATTACATTACTGTACATCTAAACTGTATCTTTGCCAAATGTTTGACAGGCAAGCTCCCTTCAGATGCTATTCATCTTTTTTACAGATTAAATATGTACAAGCAGGTTGCATTTTTTAGGTTGGTATTACACATTAGTACACTATTTAATATATCATCTTTACTGGTGTTTGAGATACTACCCCAGCACCAATAATTATAGCAAAACCAGCGTTAGCCACTAATAGTCCCATGAGATTACTTATGTTGCAATCCTCAGTACTTGATACAAGTTTATCTTCTATTATCTGTAGGCCCAACACATTGACATTTCCCCCTTGTCTCCCATGCAGGTGGAAGCTAGCAACACTCTAAAAGATGTCAGCGCTTCCTTGCTCGCTGTAAACACAGAGGACAGCAGAGATGATCGGAAGCTAAAGGATGCAGCCAACTATCTATTTAATGCAGTGAGCAATGTTCTTAAAGCCTCTGTAGAAATCAGAGCTGCGAACGCATCAGTGCCTGAGGCAGAACAGGTAGTTTTGGTTTGGTACAGTTTGTAGTGGACCGTGCGTGAACTTCCTTGGCTTGGAAAGTTTTTAAGAGTTCTGCTGCCTCTTGTAGTTTTAAATCGGCATCGGGTAGAGTTCATTGTGACACCATGACGGGCTTGACTATCGAAGGAAACTTCTCCCCAGTTGCATTAAATTGATGTTACGTTCGCAGTGCTTCAAATTTCAGTGTGTAGAAGTTATAAGTAATAGAATGTAACAGTAAAAGCTGTAAGATATTTATTTGTTGTCTGTAGTGTTTTAATGAGCATTGCAGAAATTGCACTGCTGATTAGAATAACCTTCTCTGCGATTAAGCAGCACATCATCAAGTCTGCCAGCTTTGTAAGACATTGGAAATTAGTATTTGTTCCTAAAGGGAGGAAAAAGCAAATAATGTGCAACTTGATGATTCTGAGGAGCTTTGTGGCAAGTTTCTTCCTCTGATACTTTTCCAGAGCTCAGTGTCACGCCAGCTCCTGAATACAGTTGAAAATCTACAAAGTGCCCTTCTGTTTGGGAAGGAACCAGATGAGGAACCAACAGTCCTTACCACTCCTTCTGCCACTATGTACATACACAGGTAACAGGAACGCTGTCTCCCACCGAGGTTCCTGCCAGTTAATCAAATTTGCCCCAAATATTCATTATGTTGTCCTTGAATGGAACTACTCAACTGAACACTGTAGGGTAATGACAACTTGAACAAGTGCAATGAGACTGTCATTACTATCTGATAGTAAGACCCTGGACTCCATTTAGCTTCAATAATCACAGAACTTCTTAGACCAGAAAAGACCTTTAAGATCATCTAGTCCAATCATTAAGTGACACGTTAGAAATTCTCGTGCTGTGTCGTCTTTGACCAATGGAGAATTTACTGCTGTTTCCTAGATGAGGCAGTAGCTGCTTACCTTTTGAATTATGTGGAAAGCTCATGTCATGCCAGTTAAGGTTTTGGTTTTTTTCGTTTTCAATTTGCCAGTAATGATGTGTCACATAGAACTGTAACAATTTATTTATCTTCTACTCTCTTTTGCTTGCGTCCAACCCTAACTGGACAGATTAGAAACAGAACACATGGATGGCACATCCATTAACGTCGCCAATTCCAGCTCTGCCAGCTTTACCCTCCCACCTGCCTCCTCTCTCAGTGTTGCAGGAGTTGATGATGAAACAGTGGATATAAGGGCAAGTAAACAGCTTTTATCTGACTCGATATGATACACAACTTGCATTCTAGATCTAGGGGGGTTAGAATCTTTTCTTCTTTTACAATTAATACAGGAGCACACAAGTCATCCCTCCTGTCGCACCCAGAAAATAATATGAAATATTTTTGGTGAGAGAAGCCTTCATTTACCTTAATTGGGTGAGGTTTGTTCAGCAATCTAAGGAGGACTGAAAGCTTAAATTCCCCATCCCTTCAGTCCTTTACATACGCTCCCGATTCATACTTGCATGGCTAGAGAAGGGGATGGAATGAATCAATATCTATAAATCTACCTGCTGTTTATTTACATCTTAAGCTCAGAGTCCATATCACCACTAAAACTAACCTGCAGCAATCCTGTTTCATCCCAGCTAGAAATACGTGGGTTTGAGGCACTCAGATCCTGCAGGACACAAAAGGCCTGCAAATGTCCTGATGATGACAAATCCCTCGTTTAAACTAGGATACAGTGGTTGTCCCCTCAGAATAACAGATGGCGTATTATTGTCATATTTTCATAATTCATTTGATCTATGATTTGACACTCTTAAGAAGCCTCTACAATACCTACAAAGAAATAGGTTTTTTTTTTCATTGTGTCTTTTCCATCTCTGCTAAAAAATGTCCAGAGCCCACTGAAATAAATGGAAACAGATCCGTTGTCTGACCTGAGTGTTAGGAGGGGCTCCTGAATCTATCATTGGGCTGATGACTCTAACATACTCCTCTGCATATTGCTACCACAGTAGAAAAAGACTTCTGTACCTAATTGCAGGAGGACTGCCACAGTCCAATTGTGGTGGAATTACTTTGAAAGAAGCTGATGCAATTGCATGTTGATGTCTGGTGTCTAAAGGGCAAAAGGGTTGCCATGAAAGGAAACGACAAATATTGTTGTAGGCATACTACATTTCAGAATCAAATCACTTGCAAGGTTTATGTTTGAGTTCTCTTAGAGATAAGGCAGCCTCTTATTTAAATCGGGATGCAGGCTTCTTTTAAGTTGAGTAGAGTTTGGGTCTGAGCTCAAGCTATTCAGCAATTCAGAGTGAGTATAATGAAATATTGACAATAGCTCAATTGCCTGATTGTTAATGTCTTGCTAATAGATGGTGAGCTTTGCCGTGAATCCCTTTTTCTCTGGTGACACCAGCATTGATATCAGTGGAGCAGTGGGAGGTCTAAGTCTTACAGGTCTGGATGGGTTGATCATACCAGTCAGCAATCTCAAAGAGAACATTGAGGTAAACTCACTATTTTCTATCCCTCCCATCCTTTATGACGCATCTACATAGGTTTCAAATGAACTTTTCCGAAGCTAGCTAACATTATAAAGAAAATAACTGTGAAGCCAGTACTATTGCTGGCCATGCTTTCCTATGTTATGGAAAAAGATTACCTGGCATGTGCTTACAGATAACAGAAGCAAGATGCTTTGCTGTACTTAAAGCTACATCTTTCTGTTTAAAACTAGATAATGTTACCAAGGCTTTCAGCAACTCAGGAAGATAAGATTCTGTTGAATCCGGGCAATTTTAGCACTTTCCAAGCTAATGTTACCTCAGAAAACACATCTATAGTGATCTACCTGGAATCTGAAGATGACATTCCACTAATACTCTACTTAGGGTATGGTTATCGCCCAAATGCAACTAACTACGATATGAAAAATCGCCTCTTCTACAAGAAAGCTACTGGAGGTAAGATGACTTGTTAGTGACCCACCAACTTGTGCATTCTGGGCTTGTATAAACAAAAGACTTTCACTGCCCATAGCAAGTTAAGTGCAGCCAGTATGGAGAGTGCTCATCCACAACCTTCCAGCACATGCATGTATTTGAGAAGAAGCTTTGCCCATGAGTTCAGCATCTAACTAGACAGAAAGCTCTCAGAAGAGTTTCAATCTGTGATGCTTCAGGATTCCAACCTCTAGTATAACTTGTTCACTAACAGGAGGAGAGCGGGATGCTTCAAACAATAAGGTGCTAAGAATAGCTTCATATTTGTTTCTTCAGTCTGTTTATTTGATTCTGTGCATTATAGCTGCATACTTCTGAATGAGCATTTCTATATATACATTGAAATGAAAATATTTATGTTCAAGGTGAGACAAACACCTGGATTCTTAGCCCAGAAGAACTCGTCTTTGGAGAGGGAACCTACTATTTCATGGTTTCGCAAGACACAGAAAAGGATTCCACAGTCCATGACAGCCTAACTCTAGCTGTCACTTGCTTTGCATCCCGCTGTGTGTTTTGGGATGAGCGCCAGGGGAGCTGGAACAGCTACGGATGTCATGTAAGTAGAGCGAAACAAAACAATGTTTATATTACCTACTTCAAAGCCAGCCCCTATAACCACCATCGTGTAGTGAAATGATAGCACTGAACTCATGCCACAAAAGATCAGTCTGAGATGTTTTAATAAACTGAAAAAGTGCAGTCATGCTGGACTAAGCTTCAAATGACAATTCCATTTCAATTTCTTGGGATGAGCTTCTATATAAGAAGAAATTAAATGATTCTGTATTATATCAAGGTTGTGTTATACTATAATTTCTGTTTCTGGCTAGACATTAGAATTAATATTCCTTAAAGAAACTTGAACAATTCTTTTCTTTATAGCAGTTCTCCACACTAACCAATCTCAGCCTCGTCTTTTCATTTGCTTGGTAACTTATCTAATACTTTGGAGCCAAGCGTTTTATCAGGAAACTTTTCTGGGTTTCAGGTAGGACCAAAAACAAATCCTAAAACCACACAGTGCCTCTGCAACCATCTGACCTTCTTCGCGAGCTCCTTCTTCGTCATACCCAATGCCATAGATGTTAGCAAAACTGCAGAGCTCTTTGGTACATTTGTGGACAACCCCGTGGTGGTGACAACTGTTGGATGCATCTTTCTGATATATGTGCTTGTAGTTATTTGGGCTCGAAGAAAAGACATTCAGGATGATGCCAAAGTAAGTCTTCACCTAATAAAGACTGAACGAGTTTAGGCCAATTCTCACTTTGCCTAACCTGTTTTAATAGGAGGTCTTTAACTAGTCCTACTCCCTTCCCTGTAACTCTCTGTATGCATTGTTCACAAGATGACAAACTCCTATCCACAATTTCAAGGAGTCCATACTTACAGAACAGCTAACACTGCTCGTATCGTGTCACTCTGCAGGTGAAAATCACAGTACTGGAAGACAATGACCCCATTGCTCAGTATCGTTATCTCGTGACGGTTTTCACGGGACATCGCCGTGGGGCAGCCACAACCTCCAAGGTATCTGTGTGGTAGGACAGTTTATGCACTCAGTCAGAAAACTGGAGCACCTGAGGCTATTGAACAGGATGGCTCAAATGCATCCTCTAATCCAAAAAAGTCCTTAGATGTGACAAAACCAAGCAGGAAGAGTATGTCGGAGGAATAATTATACATACAACTGAGATGTGCAAGTTTTCACTTTGCCATCTTATTGTCCAGGTGACTCTCACCCTCTATGGACTGGAAGGAGAGAGTGAGCCGCACCATCTAACTGACCCTGAGACACCAGTCTTTGAACGTGGAGGAGTGGATGTTTTCCTGCTCTGTACCTTGTTCCCTCTTGGGGAACTGCAGAGTATCAGACTGTGGCATGATAATTCAGGGGACAGTCCATCCTGGTAAGTGGAGAACTTCAGATCCTGGGAAGTAAAGATCCACAAAAATTTCTTTTATAATGATAATGGCTTTCCTTTTTTTCTTTTCCTTTCCTGCCTTTTCTTTCTGAAAATTATCCTTTCTACAGTTTTAGAAAGGCCAGAAGTGTCAGTTTCTCATTTTTGCAGACGAATAGATCAAATCTTAATGTAAACTGCAGGACCAGGAGTGCTTCCCATATCCTGTGTCCAGTACAGGATGGGATGTGTTCTGTGCCTTACAGTTTAGACACAACCTAAGAAGCCAGAAGTCAGAGTTTATCCTCCACAGTCCTATTGGGTCTTGAATTTCATACCACTCAGTTACACGTGAATGTGCCCTGTACATTTTTCTGACAGGTACGTGAATCGAGTATTGGTGCATGACCTGGCATGGGATCAGAAATGGTACTTCCTCTGTAACTCCTGGTTAGCCATTGACATTGGAGAATGTGTCCTAGATAAAGTGTTCCCAGTCGCTACCGAACACGACATGAAGCAGTTCAGGTACCTTCTGTTTTGTGGACTTTTTTTTACTCTTGATAGCAATCGGTCTAGAAAAGCAAGCATGCAAAGAAGATCGAACTCCTAGACAATAAAAGAAAACAATGGAGGTCTTTTCATTGCCCTCAAAGGGCTCTGAACAAGGAAAAGAGGAAGGATGGTTAAGTCTAATTGTTACCCTAACGGTAATGCCATTGGAAATACTGGTGGGAAAGAATAACCTGACGACATACAGAAACCCAAGCATCTTCTCATACCTGTAATTTCCCAAACTGCTCATGATTAGCTTTCCCACCATGGTGTGGCCACAAGGAAAGGATATAAGCAGCTATGACCATTCCATGCAAATCGAGCCATGATATTTGGTAATTTCTCATAGATCCTATTTCTTCTGACAGTGCCTAGAGGCATGAACAGGTCAGGATCATGAGTTATAGCTTTATTCTTCCCTTCTAAGTACCCTTCTTCCTTTCTAAGTACCTGTTTGATTTCCCTGCCCTCCTTCCCAGGAATCTGTTCTTCATGAAGACCTCCAAGGGTTTCCAGGATGGGCACATCTGGTACTCAGTTTTCAGCCGCTCCCCACGAAGCTCCTTCACACGAACCCAGCGCGTGTCATGCTGCTTCTCACTGCTTCTCTGCACCATGCTGACCAGCATCATGTTCTGGGGAGTGCCAAAGGATCCAGCTGAGCAGAAAATGGATTTAGGTAACAATCCTCACCATTGCTTAGGCAGGGGAAGAGAGAGACAGCAGAGTCTAGAAGCAGGGCGGTTGAACAAATGGGCTTTTTCACAAGAGAGAGATCGGATGGTTCCTGTGGTTATTTTTCCTCCTCCCTCCCCTCTGTTTGATCTTGACAGGTAAGATCGAGTTCACATGGCAGGAAGTGATGATTGGCTTTGAGAGCTCCCTCCTCATGTTCCCCATCAACCTGCTCATTGTGCAGATTTTCAGGAACATACGATCCCAGCCAGCCACGCAGGGGACAGAGAAGAAACCAGGAAAGAATGGTCGAGTGTCCCCAAGCCTACCTTCCAGCCCACAGGTCACCCAGGCTGTCTCACTCACTCCAGAGGCTGTGACAAAGGCAAGTCCCTGTGCCTGCTCCCCAGCGAGTCCCGCACTGCCCTCTGCTGCCACACACCACCCGACACCCCCAGTTGAAGAGTAGATATCTGCTGTCAGCTGCCCTTCAGCTTGTCTGAAGCCAAAAGCCAATTACACCGTGGTGCAAAGCACTCATTTGCCATCTGCATGGAATCCCCGGCTTCATTAAGATCTGCCTACGAACGTCCCAGCCCTTGCACAATTCCTGTGTGACCCAAATCACTGCGCTCGGGGCTTACAGTAAACATTAAGCAAGACAGTGAAGCTAAGACGTATCACAGATCCTTTCTCAGCTTAGGTCCTCGGGCAGATAAACTGTATTTTTCAATCCTGAAAGCTGTCTTGCTGAACTTGTTGAACTCTGCCTGACACATCCAGCACCGTAGGATGTGTTACCCATTATCCCTAGCCATTCTGGAGATCTTAGCATTTGGTGCAGCTCCCAGACAGTGGTGCCTTCAGATCACATCAGCTTAAGTCACTGCACCCGAGTCACTGCTGTGCTGTTGTTGCCTTTTCTAGGACATAAGAAGAATTGCCAACTCACTCTTTAAAGCCCTCAAGACTCCATCTCTCACTTCAGTATCAGATCTTGGAAAATCAACTAACATTAACACACTCTTGGCATTGGTTGAAGACATCATCTGCCAGCAGAATAGAGCTGGGCAAGAGTTTTATGATGAGAGCAAGAAGAAGGATGACCCTATAATTGTCACACTGGGTGCTGGGGATGTACAAGGTAAACAACACAATGTGACATGCCTGTTGAAATCTTTGCAGTAAAAACGATGGTAATGCTGGATATGGTGACCCAAGCTCTTCTTATGTTCTGACTTAAAGGCAGTTACAGAATCACAGATTAGTTGAGGCTGGAAAGGATCTCTGGAGATTGCCTAGTCCACCGCTCTGCTCAGAGCAGGATCAGCTGGAGTGGGTTGCCCAGGATCATATCCAGTTGGATGTTGAATAACTCCAAGGATAGAGACTCCACAAAATTCTCTGAGAAACCTGTTCTAGTGTCCAACAGCCCTCACAACACAGAATTTTTTCCTTACATTCAGACAGATTTTCCCATGTTTTCACTTGTGCCCATTGCTCTTGTCCTTTCCCTGTGCATCTCTGAGCACCCAACCGAGTAAAGACACTCTGAGGTTTATGCTGTAGAATTAATTGTTAGTACCAGCCTGGCTTGGGAGCAGGACCAGTATCTAATAGCATAAAGACTCACAAATATCAGGTTTTTCACAGTCTCTTTGTCCTGTCCTTTTTTTTCTTCTTGGCCTCATGCTGTTGCTCCTTTCAATCCAACTCTTAACTTCAGCATTCATTTATTTTCAATTAAACAAGAATATTTGAGTAAACAATCCCACTGATTTCGTTAAGACTCACATTTGGCTTCTCCAATGAGCAAACGAAGCTTGTAATTGCACAGGTAAACTATGAACAAATTAACACTTGATCTTATCCAAATTCTTTACTAAGGTTTTAGAGCCTCTGCCTAAGTTGCCTTCTGGCAACAATACCAGCCCATTCCAGCAGAGGAGCAATAAGCTCCAGTACTAAAGCTGCTTTTACATGTCCCTTCAAGGGTTACTCTTCACTTTGTCACATTGATAATCTTGAGCTCCAGTTCTGCTACCCTTTATACTGAACAGTATTTTAACCTAGGCATAGCTATGCTGATTTCTTTAAAAATAAATATTTAATTCTTTGCCTGCAGAAAAAACAAGAAGCCCAACTCCAGAGAAGGGAACGTGTGAGCGACCAAAATACAGTGATTACAATCGCTGCTTGTACATGCAACTCCAGCATGTAGAGATGGAGCTGGAATTACTGGGGCCCCATAAATTTCAAATGCCTCAGAGTTACACACAAGCTGTTCGTCAGGTCCAGCACATGAAGAACCTCCTGGAGAACCAGATCTGCTCATCGGCATCCAGCAGTGAGAGGTAACCTAGTTCTCATCTCAGTCTCAGTGTAAGTAAATTCAGATCGTGAATTCAAAACTGGTCAGGATGATAGAGCCCAAATAATTACTGGTTAATATGTGTGAGATTACTGCTTAATACGTGCTAGATAACCATTACTATAGCATTATTATAATGTGGTTTACTATCATACTGTTGTAGGAGCAACGAAGAAGTTTCAATGCACTGCAAACCGCACACAAAAGCAATAATGACAGATCATCGCTCTGTCATTCTTGCCTCCCAAACTGAGTGTTACAATACAGTGCCACATGACAGCAAAGGGCTGGGATAATCACAGAGCTCCACAGTCTCACAAGTCTCTTTAAATGTATGGATAAAGAAAAACTAATAAGCTTACAAAAATATTTCAATGAAAAATGATAATTAAGCTGGAAGCACGGATGACTAATTATCTCTCTGGCCTTTATGGTGATCACAAGAGATGTATCCACCAGCTGAAATGCACTCATGTTTTTGTTTGTCAGTATTTGTACTGGAGGTTCGAGCAAATAAGCCCATCATACTTGCTTTCATTTTAGCTGATCTCTGCACACTTCCTCATGTCTTTGCTCCCTGTATTTTTCACTATCCATATATCCTTTACAACTGATTCATTAAAAGAATTTAGAATATTTCAACTGATACTTTAAATCATAAGATGTTGCCTATCCCCACTGAACCCAAAGATTGTGATTTTGGCTTCTGTTCCACTGCAGACTGCTTTTTTTTTCTGTTCTGGTTGGCTCTCTAGGGGGTCCCTTACTCCAAGTTTCTCTGGCGACGGCAAGAAAAGTTCTTCTCCCAAAGGGCTGCCCTGGTGGTTTGTGTTCATTGCTTGGTTCCTTGTTGCAGCCACCAGTGGTGTGTCTGGGTTCTTCACCATGCTCTATGGGTTGCATTACGGCAAGGAGAACTCCATTAAGTGGCTGATCTCCATGGCCATCTCCTTCTTGGAAAGTCTTTTCATCACACAGCCCTTAAAGGTAAGATCCTCAAAAAGCCAGCCGCTGGCCAATATGAACTCATTCTGCTATCATTTCAGGAAGACAATGTGACATGTTCTGAAGAGCCACAGCATTTAACACACAGAATGAGAAGTGTTTACCCTTAAGAGCTAAGCAGGTGGTTTACAGAGTTCCGTTGTCTTCTGCTGCCATTAACTCCATTAGTTTCATCTCTCTTTTTTTTGTCAGTTTAATAGGTGATGAGGTTTCTGACCAGGGAAGATGTGGCAAAATCAGTTTAACTGGACAGACCCCAGCACTGTGCACTCTTCTCTTGTTTATGAGCACCAGCTGCAGGAGTTCAGGAAAGCCAAAGCACAGTTGTTCTCCGGCAGCGCCTGGATCCAGAGGGATCCAGGTAATGCCTGAGCTTTATATGAAACAGGCACATAGTGAGTCTACAACTAATCCTTTCCAGGTGCTGGGATTTGCTGCTTTTTTTGCTCTGGTTCTGAAGAAAGTGGAACATGAGGATGAGGAAAACACGGCTATCGATGGGCCTTTATCTG
This sequence comes from Todus mexicanus, assembly GCA_013389965.1. Classification (NCBI taxonomy): domain Eukaryota; kingdom Metazoa; phylum Chordata; class Aves; order Coraciiformes; family Todidae; genus Todus; species Todus mexicanus. Next base: position 7,132 of record WEIS01087252.1, on the reverse strand, counting down.
CACCAGGTAACTGTCTGTAAAGTGAGAAATGATTAACAAAAGTGTTCTCCAAGCTTTTGGAGTGCTTTCTGCACAAATATGTGTCTCACAGGTCAACGGAGGACGGCACTAGTTATCTTTGTTTACCTGAATCTTAGCTGACTGAGTCAGCAGAACACTAAATCCATGGGTGCTGTGACTATATCCCTATCCATGAGCATTCCCAAGATCAAGGTGGAAGAGGAAACAAACCTAAATGATGGAGAAAATATAAAGGCCACTGTGTGCTTAGGTTGGATAAATCTTGCTGTAAGAGTGAAAGAGACCACAAGGTCAAAACGACAGAAGTATTTCTGGATCAAAAGAATAATACCTCCTTGTTAATCTTTTTACTGTTGCAAATATATATACACGCACAATCTCCCCTAGCCCTGTTGTGAGATCGGCCCTGTTACTAAAGGAGGTACTTGCTGCCAGGATACTGATATTTGACTCCTTCCTTCCCTCCATCCCCAGCTTGCGTACATCAGGAAATGGGCAGTATTCTCTTATATTGATTCAGACTAGAGCAGGAATTGTACAAGTGAATAGTCAATCACTTTTCAGTTTGCCGACATTCAAGGAACGTAGAAAAGAAAAGAATAAGGTGTGGTAAACTGACTGAAGCAATTATAATGAAAATTAATGAATCAGTGCTATTAGGATGCAGTAACCATGCTTAAATGTTTTAGCTCTCATATCAGACATAAGAAAAATCAGATATACAAGGAAGCTTGTTTGAGCTTTGTGGAGACATCTCCGTATTCACGGCATGGCTTGCAGCAAAACCTGCAACTGTTCCGCAACCTAGTGAAAATAAACACACGACCCAGTGCAAAATGCACTCTTCATCTAGATTGGTAGATCTTTATCTGACAAGTAATAACTAAAACTCTCAAGGAAATTTCCTGCCTCCTTTACGTTTTATATGGAAGTTCTCAGTTTACACGCTTTTCCACAGCCACAATTACCTGTGTTGCTCTCACAAACCAAACAGCGGCTTCTACAGTCACAACCCTGTCCATAAAAAGCTGACTCCAGCAGACACAGCGAAGAATCCCGATCTACAGCATCCTCCCTGATCAGTCTCAGGCTCTGAATGCATCACCTCCTGAGATGCTCAGCCTAGAGAGACACCTGGACTACAACTGGGCCTAAACCTACCGTACCGTGTATGTGAGCCCCTTTCCTCCCTACTGTTTGCCTCACTACTCTAATTGTTCAAATCACATCCCCTGTGCTCCCAAGGGAAAGCATTAACTAGCAATGTTTCCTCAGAAATTCAAAAGAAACAAAAAGCAGGACATACATGATCTGTTGGCCAAGTCCAGGGTTTGCTGCTCTCCCTCACAGGTGATCCGAATCCTCTCTTGGGAGCCCGGCGAGACAGCAGAAGCAATATTTATCGGCCACCTCCTGCAGCTGATGTAGAGAAAATGAAAATCAGCTGCATGAAGGAGCAGAAAGCATTTGCCCTCATCAGAGAAATCCTGGGTATGAGCCATATGTAGATTAACTTGTGTTATTCAGTAGTTTTACATCAGTGAAAGTAGTGCTTGCTTGGGTGAAAAAGTTTCGGCATGCCTTTAGCTTTCTGCAAGGTGTTACGGTGCAGAGGCAGGCTGTGCAGCGGCAGCTGGAGCTCAAATGAGGTGGGAATGTTGGCTGCAGATCGAAGTGTGGCTATGGCTTGATTTTATGGTCGAGAAACACACTACAGACACATTAGAGAGGGTAGAAGGAGAGGGACAACAGTTAACTGAAGCTGAAACCAAAAGATCAGACGGAGACCATCTTTCTAAAAGCAGCTAGTATCTCCTGGTAATGTTTTATACCCCAGGTTTGTTGCATCTAAAACCAATGGAAACAATTATCTTAATTCCACTTGGAACTCATTTTATCTAGAGCTGTCATTACTGTCGGTGTTCAGCCAGCCTTCCCACTCAGTTTCTCAATCACCACTTGTATTCCAAATGCAATACGCTTGAAGCGTGTAATGCTGAATGAGCTTTAGTAAATTCATTAGCACTGGTCACTCAGTCTAGCAAAGCATCTCCTTAACCTAATAAGCGATGACAGCGGTAATCATTCATGTAATCTATTTTGAAGAGCAGTGTTAATTCTGAGCTGCCACGTGCTGTCCCTTGTTGTTGTTTTTCCAGCCTATCTGGGGTTTTTATGGATGCTGTTACTGGTTGCCTATGGGCAGAGAGATCCCAATTCCTACTACTTAAACAAACACATCAAGAACAGCTTTACAGATGGATTCAACGATGTCTACAGCTACCAGGACTTCTTCACATGGGCAAACACTACCTTAGTCAAAAATCTTTATGGATCATACAAAGGTGCGGAGTCACATTGTTTCACTGCAGCTTGCCAGATTCTGAAACGCTATCTTTTATACACCCCCTAACTTGCACATGTATATTTAGAATCATAGAATCATAGAATATTTAAGGCTGGAAAGGACCTCTTAGATCATCGAGTCCAGCCTATGACCTACCACCACCACTCAGCTAAACCCTGCCACTAAGTGTGGCACTCAGTCTTTTTTTGAACACCTCCAGGGACGGTGACTCCACCACCTCCCTGGGCAGCCCATCCCAGGGTTTTATCCCCCTTGCTGTGAGGAAGTGCCTCCGAATGTCCAACCTAAACCTCCCCTGGTGCAGCTTCAGGCTGTGCCCTCTTGTCCTGTCACAAATCGCCTGAGAGAAGAGCCCACCCCCCTCCTGTCTACAACTTCCCTTCAGGTCCGGAGAAAGACTGTGAGTTCATAAGGCTGGTGTGGATTCTTCTATTATGAATACTAGTGGATTACTAAACTCCCAGAGCTTGACCCCAAGTGTAATGTGCCCTGGTATTTTCCTTATCTTTAATATAAACCGAAAGTTCTGCACTGTGATTTTACATTTTCGCATTTGACATTACTTATGCTGAATACTCAGATACACGCCCCAGTTTTACACAAGTTTCTTTCTGTAATTTAAAAAAAGAATGGCAGATAGGTGGCACTGTAAAACTTTTCCTCAGGAGAGCTCTGTTTGCATCATGGCTTAGGTCAATCTGAAGGCTAATTATGCACTATCACTATGTTTCTATCTAGCCATATCCGGTAATAAATATGACTGATTTTCCAGGTCACGTTTCAGATTAAATATTGAAATACAGTAGCAGAGTTGTTCATTGGACATGCCGGGCACTGACCAGCTGTGGCCAAGCAAACACTGCCTAAAGCTACTCTGCAGTGGGACTCAAAACAAGCCACTTTTCTCCTCCAGGCCTCAGTTTCCTTCTGTACAAAATACAGATTAGGGAACGACACCGAGCTCTGTTGTCTCTGTGATCTGTTACCTTCGATGCTAGCTAAGAACTCAGTTCAACACGAGGGCTTAATTTTCAAGACTCTTTTTCTTACAGTGTTTTGTGGGAGGTTTTTTTGAAAAAAAAATCTATAGCAAAATATTAATGTATCAGTGAATCATAAATGAGATGAAGAAAGATTAGTAATTCTGTCATATTGCCAGCGCTGCTCTTTTCCATCTCCCATTTAGGATTCATTACAGACGGCAATTCCAAGCTGGTGGGTAGCGCGCGAATTCGCCAAGTAAGAGTGAGAGGAGACACCTGCCCTATTTCTCCCAAGCTCCAGCACGTGATTCAGGAATGCCACGCCCCATATTCCCTGCAATCAGAAGATACTGCAGATTACGGGGAACACTGGAATACTTCGGTCTTTGATAACTCCTCTGACTTGAGCTCAGCGTGGCAGTATCAGAGTCAGTCCAAACTGAGGGGGCAGCCCAGCTGGGGCAAACTTGCCGTCTACAGAGGAGGGGGATATGTGATTCACCTGGGAACTGATCCTAAAAATGCCTCCAGGTACCACGTGCATTCTGGTGAATTATTAGTGTATCTGCTGTAGTGTCAATGATGCTCTTTGCACTATTTAAGATTCATCTCAGATTGCATCCTGGGTTTTCCTGCTGTGCATTGTGCTGAGCGTTGTAGATAATCCTGTCATGCCATCATTGCAGTTTGTGTTCCTATCATCTCCCTCCATGCGAGGTAACAACCAGGATCCTAAATTAGAACCTTTTTCTCCTAAGGTATATGAGTTAAATGATCAGATACCTGAGGCATCTCAGGTTTAGCACTGGCCAATATCTGGTACCTGCTTCCCCGGAGGAACCAAAAAGAAACTTAACACCGAGACAAATAGTACAAGTATACCCTATGGCCAGACTTGACAGACCAGATGTCTTCTCGAACATCCTACCTCTGGTTTACTCTTTCTCTGTGATAATATCCAGACACTCCTATCCTCCATGTAATACTGTCTCTTTCCTGTATGGGTTAGATCACTGGCTATACATTTTTTTGGCAGAATTCTCCAGTACCTTTTTGACAACGTCTGGCTAGACACCTTTACTAGAGCAGTGTTTGTGGAGTTTACAGTGTACAACGCCAATGTGAACCTGTTCTGCATTATAACCCTGATGTTCGAAAGCAATGCTTTAGGTGAGAACCTTTTAAAGTTACACATTTCTGAAGACAGCAAGCAATGCACCTACGGAGTGAAGATTTACATGCTGCCACTATTTGCGTAGTTCTTTAGTCAGTTAACAGAAGCGTTTTGATAAACCTAATCGTGACAGAACCAATGCAAAATTTAGAAACCATTTAGGAAAAATGTAGCATCACAGTAATAAAGATCATCATGGAATATCTTACGTTTGCTTATGCTGTGGTCATCTGCTGCTGAAGAAGACACAGTAATGAAACTTAGTCTCCAGAATTCACACAACAGGGACAAGAAAAATTATGGGTGTTGGTATTAGTTTGGCTGTTTCATTAAGTCCATTTTCATTTCAACCCATCCAAAAAATCCCATCCAAACCCAGCCCTGTTGGGATTAATAGCAGACTATCATAGGAGAGAGCACTGGCATGCTAAAAGCCATCGACTGCCTGAAATTCCTATTTGAGCAAAATTTCAAATGACACTTTTAAGGCTGCTCATGTTGGATTCAGTCTCACACTGATGTGAACGCAAGTACAGAAGTCTTGTTGGTGAACTAAATTGTTTAAACGAAAACAAAGATGTAATTATTAGAGTGCTGAGGTGAACATTGTTTGTTTTCCAGGGGCCTTTTTCACAAGCGCAGAGCTGCAAAGTGTCCGGCTTTACCCATACACCAACAGTCTCCACATCTTTGTCATTGCAGCAGAAGTAATTTATTTCCTTTTTATCGTGTACTACATGATAGTCCAGGTGAGACCCACTGGAGAGCTTGGCTGAAAGCAGCACCTTGTGACTGATTTTGATTTCACTGAGCAAAACTTCAGGACTGTCCTTGATTTCAGTAGGGCTGCTGCGGACTTGCACTAATGAAAGACTGAATTAGACGCTGTATCTGTGCTAAATAATAGGAAGGTGACGTTTTATTTGGCTGGAAGGCTTCTCTGGAGAAAGAAAATGAGATATTAGTGCAAAATGTGGTTTTATCAATGTGCAGTAGTCCGCTTTATTGCAGAGAGGATAGCTCTGATCTTTAGAGGAGTGCTGTATGATATGGAGTCACGAGACTGAAAGAGTAGAACTCCTTTTGTTCGCAGGGAAAACTGATGAAGGCTCTGAGATGGAGATACTTCCACAGCAAGTGGAATCTCCTGGAGATGGCCATTATATTCATTAGCTGGAGTGCCCTGACAGTGTTTGTGAAGCGGACAATCCTTGGGACCCGAGACATCAGCTACTACCAGGAACACAAAGAGGAGTAAGTGCTAGTGCTAGTTAGTGCATCCTCTTTTGGTGCTACTTACGCAGAAACAAACCTGTTTTGTCTCTACTCAGACAGCAGCTTGTCTGTGCCAGATAATGCTGCTCTGTGTGGCTGTCTTAGTGAACCATGAAACTATTTCAGGGCTTAGGAATGTGTCAGAAATGGGATTGTCTTCTGATACTGCTCTAATAAAATCCAGTAGATGTGAGCAGCAAGTGCATCATTGTGCACCTCTAGGAGTGTCTTACTACATCCTCTCTCTGACCACTGACTAGGTAGTTGGAGACAGCAATCACAAGCCTCCTTAGTTTTCTTTTCTCTCGGCTGAGCAAATCCAGCTCCCGAATCCTTCTCTCCTATGTCCTGTACCCCAATTCCCAACCATCTCAGTAGCCCTCCACTGAACTCCATCTCCTCCTCACACTGAGGACCCCAAAACTGGACTGAAGTTAGCTCAACATAACTCAACGCTAAGTTAGGTCTCCACTGAAAGCGAGGAGAGAGTGACTGGCTTTTCCAGCACACTGATTTAGGCATTCCAAAGGTTTCTGTGTGCATGGCCTAGTGCAATTTTTATTTTATCATTTTTTCCCCCCTAACAGCTGTGTGAGCTTTAACGAAACTGCAAGAGCTGATGCCGTTCTTGGCTACCTGATTGCGTTCCTAGTGCTCCTCTCCACAGTGAAACTGTGGCACCTCCTGAGGCTCAACCCTAAACTAAACATGATCACTTCGACTCTAAGGAGGGCATGGGGCGATATCTCTGGATTCATCACTGTCATCGTGATCATGTTCCTCGCCTATTCCATTGCTGTGAGTACCACTGTTGTCTGCATCCAGGTACTGAGAGCTTAAATGAATTACTTCTGAATGCTGAAAGCAGCATAGCTTTGGAAGGTAAAACTGAATAAAGCTGCCTAGCTAAATCTTAGGGTAGCAGCTTGGAGCCCATTTCTTCAGTATAAGTGAAAGAGAAGTTAAAATTCCTACTTGTCTCTTCTCTGAAAACTGAAATTTAGTACAAAGATCAAACACTGAGACAAGGGGAAAAAAAAAAAGGATTCTCGTAGTTTGTAACTACAATTGATTTGGTCAATTACTCAGGGATAAATCTGCTACTTAAAGGTGGTCTAAATTACCTTCCTGATTTTATCACATATTTGCAGGATTTTTACATTATCTAGTGGGAGGCTGAGCAGATATAAGAGATTCTCATACGTAGGATAAAAGGTCTTACAGCTAAATACATTCAGAAAGCATGACTCCAGTTCTTAGCTCTGGGTTAGTCTGTGGCCTTGTCTAGCGTTGCCACTGTTTATAAACAAA
>WEIS01087251.1:11265-24137 GCA_013389965.1 Todus mexicanus | reverse complement strand
CCGGCTGCCAACTGGATTGAACTCTGTGAGGAAAAAAAACCCCACAACCCAAACCAACACCATAAAAGTGACACCCTCCCCCCCACAAAAATAAGCAGTGCTCTGGATGCCCGCGTAGTAGTGTAAATAGTTTATTTGCTCTTATGCCAGGAACAGACCAGGAAAGTAACATGAACTGTTTTGCTAAAACACTCCGACTATTGCTAAGCAGCAGGTCTAGCACTAGAAAATATTAAAGAGAACATGCCAGGGGGCGTGTGTGACCGAGGGAGGTGCCACCCGGCGAGGATGCGCCACCCTACGAGGATTTTTTTTGGCCTTCGATTAAAAACAAAACAACCGACCCCAACCTTTGAGCCGCAGAAGGTGCGAGCGAGTCCTTTCAACCCTTGAACGAGTTATTAAATTAATTGCCCGATTTTCTTAGTGCGGATTCAACTCCTCTTCTGCCCCTGCCCGGGGTTGGGAGGGGAGGAGGAGGAGGAGGAGGAGGAGGGTTGGCATGTTCTCTTTAGCGTGTCGGGGACGCGAGAAGGGGGCAGCTTGGAACGGAACCGTCCCCTCGCTGGGAGAGCGGAGCTCAGCGCGGGCGCGTTGAGCCCCGAACTGTCCGTTCAGTTAAATATAAAACCCAAAAACTATAAGTTAAAATAACATTCGGATTGTAGAGCACAGGCCGATGCGGTTTTATTTTATTTTAATTTTTAATTTTTATTTTAATTTTTATTTTTTAAATTTTTTTTTTTTTTTAAACAATATTTACAATATTACCCGGCGGCTAAAGGTGGGAATTAAAAGAGAAGTGTAAAAACCATAAAAAACTGCACCGATTTTTGTAGCAAAATATCTGTACATTTAAAAACAGATTATCATATAACTACACATTATCCGAGGCGGGGGGGAGGGGAGGCGGGGAAAGAAACAAAAAACGAGGGAGGGGAGGGATGGACCTTCACCAGTGGTTCACGTAAGCACAACATAAAAAGAAAAAAACAAACAAACAAAAAAGAAATTCAGTGGTTAAATACTATACAATAAATTTTACAATGAACATAGTGATGCGATGAGCCCGGGAGAGTTAAGCTGGAAGCAGAAAACGCATCTGGGGAAGGACAAATTTCCTCTTGGGTCCAGTTTCTTCACTCCGGAGAAGCTCCGGGGCGGGAGCTCGGCCGCACCCTGCCGCCGGGGTGGGCGCGGGACGGGGCTAAAGGTCCCTTTCCGAGGTGGAAAAAAGCGCTTCGGAACCACTCACCGGGGGTTTTTGAGGCTGGGCAGTGAGCGAGGGGATCCTTCGCAGGGCGCGTGAGCGAGACGGGATTGTCCGAGGGAGCGGGGATGGGTCGCGCAGGGCAGGGCGCGGGGGGATCCTCCGCGCGAGCGAGCGAGCGGGCGGCTGAACCGCGGCGCTCCTCAGCCTCCTAATACTGACGACTGAGCTGTTAATGCCTTAGTGCTAATTAATAAATATGGTTACTCCAAAGCTGCTTCTGGCTGAGGAACACCGCACGTAAGGACAAATCCTCCCCGGCACCCCCGGGCCCTGGTGGCGAAGCCTCGCGGTCCTTCCCCGGCCGTCCCCGTGGGGTGCTGGGACAAGGGGCTCTTGGTGGTTCCAGAGTACGGACAGAAAGCCCTTAAATGGCTTTTTTTTTTAAAAAAAAAGAAAACAAAAGCAAAAAACCCACCCAAAAGCCACTAAGGGCCTCGGCCGCCAGCACGGGGATGCGTGCAAAAGCCGCGCGCGCCCCAGTACGACCTGTTTACAACCAGTGGGGCTGCAGGGCGGGCTCGCCGCCAAACTTTCCTAGCATCAAACCAAACTAAAACACCCCAAACCAGCACGGATTTCTTTTTTTTGTTTTGCTTTGTTTTGTTTTTGTTTCTTTTTTTTTTTTTGCGTGTGGGTTTTTTTTGCTGTTTTTTAACATTTTGGTTAAAAATCCTGAATAACGTCTCGGCGTAAAAAGCTGATACCCCAAATCAAATCGAGTCCTATTGCTTCGGGTAATAATTCGAGCAGGTACTCCAGGTTTAGGCACTTGTTAGCTCCGGGCGAGTGGCGAGCCCAGCGCTGAGGGTCCTTACGCGGTTCCTAGGTCTCTAAAGCCCTTGCGGAAGGTCAGTCCCGCGCTTCCCAAGGCTGTAAATGAGCGGCCGAACGCGGAGCTCGCACGGACAAGGGATCATTCGAGCACCCTTCCCCACCCCACCCCACCCTCACCCCCTTTTTTCTTTTCCTGCGGGGTCTCCAGCTCACATGGTTATCTCGGCGCCGTTGGCAGAGCGCAAGTTCTGGTCGTCGAAGCGCCGCCGGACGCTCCTCCTCACCGCGTCGGCCCGTCGGTACGGCTGGTTTCGAAGATCTGCGGAGAGGGAAGCGGGGTGGGGGGGCAGGGGGAAGGCTCGTCACCGCGCGCGGCCGGACCGGTGGCACGCGAGCGGACACACAACCACACGCACGCGTCTAGACATGGAAAAGTCCTGCCCGAAGCCAAATCAAAGCAGCTTGTGTAGGAAGAGGAGAAGGGATTTCGCCCCCAAGGAGAGCAGAAGTGAGCGGATGATGCCGTGCCCTTCTACTACGCACCCAAGCAGCGGGTAATACTGGTGAAATGCGCGGCAACGCCGGTGGAGTTAGGGCGTGGGGTTAGCGAGAGGGGCTCCGCTCCAGCGGGAGGGACAAGGGGCACCAACTGGAAGCCAGGAGGTTCCAGCCGAGCAGGAGGAGCAACTTGTTTGGGGGGAGGGTGTTGGAGCCTGGCCCAGGCTGCCCAGAGAGGTTGTGGAGTCTCCTTGTGTGCAGAGATTCCAAGCGCGCCTGGACACTGCGATGCTGGGCCCCCTGCTCGGGGGGACCCTGCTGGAGCAGGGGGACACTAAATGATCTCCGGAGGACCCTTCCAACCCCACCCTGCTGGGATTAACGTCAGTGAGGAAGGCAACAGCAGCTGAAATCAGTTTTCTTGACGTGTGCCTTGCTCCTTCACGCAGCCGCTCAAACCCTGGCGTGAGCTGAAGGGCATTTCTCAAGGGGGCTGAAGCTCACTGGAGATGCCAGACTCAGGGTACAGCCGGGCTTTAGCGGCACAGGGAGGAATCTGAGGCTGTGGAGCCACCAACCCCCTCCCTCCTCCTCCTCCTCCTCTTCCTCGCCAGGAAAGCTGCTGCCCCTGCCGCTGCTGCTGGGGAGGAAGAGGAGGAACACTGAGCATGCAATGGATGGGATGGTGATGAAAGCTGGAGACGGAGGCGCTGATGAAGGCCTGTTATGTGTGCGGCTACAACACAACAAGCGCTTGGTGCCCCTGAAGACTAAATCACAGGCTGGTTTGGGTTGGAAGGGACCTTCCAAGGTCATCTAGTCCAACCCCCCTGCAGGGAGCGAGGTTCGAGTTCAAATATTGCGACAAATTTGCGCTGGGCTGGGCGATCTTCCCTCAGCTCTCCCGGCTGACTGGTGACTTGGTTTCAATCCACCTCCCAAAGCTCTCGGGCTCTTGGTGTTCGAGCCTTCGCTCGACGCTGCCCTCTCCCAGAGCTGCTGGTTGGCCACCTCTCGTGCCCTGCTCAGCGGCTGTAGCCAGACCGAGACGATGGCAGCAGAACATCCAACCAACCTGGGGACAGCCCTGCCTGGCTCGGGCTGAACGTGGAAGAAAAAGGGGCCGAATCGGAGTACGAATCACCAGCCACCGGTGAATAAAATAAAGAGCCCGGTTCTCCAGTGGCCTTTGGGCTCTCACCAGTATTACTCTTAGCCACAGCTACGGACAGGCTGCCTGGCATACAGAGAGAGGAGGAAGCCAAGTAAAAAGTGATGCTTGCCAGCTCTGTGTATCCTCCACCACCGGTGTGCTAGAAGAAATCCTTACCCTCGAGTGAACATTGGGAAATTTAGTGATATTATTCTTCTTTAGGGCTAAACGGAAAAAAACAAAACAAAAACAAAACAAAAACAAAAACAGAAAAACAAAACAGAAGACAAAATGATGGTTAAAGTAAAAAAATGGGATGGAAAATGACGAGCGAGTCGACTCAGCGTTCGGGACTCCCAGGCATGTCAGCACCAGAGGCAGAGGGGGCAGGGCGAGGCTGCGAGGAGCGCACGTTAGACCCGGAGAGGAGAGGACAGGACAGGAGGGCCCCCCGTGGCCTCTCGCTAACCAAACTCCAAGCTGCTTTGAAGATTGGCTCCAGGAAGAAGAAGAAGAAGAAGAAGAAGAAGAAGAAGACAGTAACGAACTCAGAACGAGCAGATCACCGTCGAGCCGACGACGGTTGGAGGTTTTATTAGTCAGAAGCATTCGTGAAAAGAAACAGTCCACCCGGCAGGGGTGGGAACACTGTTGTCTTCTTAAGCCGCTGAGCCCTTAAGCCAAGACAACAGTGCTCGGAGCCATGCTGGGTTAGACACACGCGCTCGGACGCTTTACACCACACGATGGAAGTTCTCAGTTCCATGTCAAGCTTTGCACCCTCACGATCTCTGCGGTTCTTGCACGTCGTGCCGTGTCCCCCCAGCTCCGCTCCTTCCCATTGCTGCCCGAGCCCAACCCCGGCGCCGCACCGAGTCCAGGTGAACCGGAACCGGTGAGTGCTCCCGAAACACCCCTCCTCCTTTTTATTGAGGTCAAGCTGGCATGGAACTGAAAGATGTTAAGGAGGGACGTGAGCGAATGAGGAAGGACTGGCCGCCGTTCGTTCCACCCTGTATCCGACATGCGGGCGGACATGCAGGTGCTGGTTAAAAGGTCTAACCCGCAGCGCTCCTCGCAGGGGACGTACGTTAGGACAGACGACTCCACCACACCAGAAAGCGAACCCCACGAGAGTCCCCCTTAGTTCATGCAGCCCGTGGCTCCGTGTCGGCGCAGAGCTGCCGCGCCACATGCATCCCACACAGCTAAGGGGGGGCCCGCAGAGGAAGGTCTGAAGGCCAGAAGGCACGCCATAGAAAAGCCAAGCGAACCGTCACTTCACGACCCGCCTTTGGTATCTCCCGAGCCTCCAGACCCCGCAGGAGACCTGCGGCTTCCACCGTGACTCCCACCGCTTGGCTGTTCTACGGTACCCGGCAGGAGGGCGAGAGATGCCTTTGGGGCGCGAGGACGGCCAAAAGCATCAAGCGCAAAGTCGATGGGATGGAGGAAAGAGAAGAAGTTACTGAAACACGGGAACATGCGACAAGAGGTGACGGAAATACGACTTGGGGGTGGACGCCGGACGTGACTATACACTCAACATTCACATGATCCTGGCTGAGACCCGTACAAACGGAGAAGGGTCGAAAAAAAAAATATCTACGGCAACCTTTCTTTTTTCTAAGAGCATCAGATGTGAAAGAGGAATAGTTTAGTAATGGAATTCCTCAGTGAGAACAGGTTCGCAGAAAAACCGAGAGCCCCGCTTGGCGGTTCGAGCGGTAAAGGGCACGGTCTTCAGCACTGCATGGGAATAACAACAGCCAAACAGACAAACAAGAGCCGTCAGAAGCCGCGCCGACGCGTTAGTACCGGGTTAGTGCTCGCTTACGGGCGCCCAGGGACCGCCTGGCACCGTCCAGCCAGCCGGGGGACAGCACCGCGCCGCGGCTGGTGTGGGCTGCAGGGCAGTGGGAGGGCGTCGGAGAAGGGTTGCTTAGATGGCGTCGTTTCCGATGGGGTTTGAGAGGTTCTTAATGAACTTGCTCCAGAAATTGGTGAGTGCTTAGAGCTCTGCTCTGGATCAGCAGAGCTTTCATCCAATCGTAGAATGGTTTGGGTTGGAAGGGACCTCAAAGCTCATCCAGTTCCAACCCCCTGCCACGGGCAGGGACACCTCCCACTAGAGCAGGTTGCTCAGAGCCCCGTCCAGCCTGGCCTTGGACACTGCCAGGGATGGAGCAGCCACAGCTTCCCTGGGCAGCCTGGGCCCGGCTCTCACCACCCTCAACATCAAAAATTCCTTCCTTCTCTCTAGTCTAAATCTCCCTCTGTCAGTTCCAACCCATCCCCCTTGTCCTGTCCCCACAGGCCCTGCTCCAGAGTCTGTCCCCATCTTTCTGACAGGCCCCCAGAAGGTCTCTAAGAGCCTTTTCTCCCTCCAGGCTGAACCACCTCAACTCTCTCAGCCGTTCTTTCCTGTACATCCAATTTAAAATGACGCTTTGGCTCATCTCCATCTCATTGCCAGAGATCTCACGGGCCGTATTCAAGTGACCTGGGTCCTACCTGCCTAAGCTTTATCGTCACAGGGCTTGAGGCCCTCAGAGACACCCCCGTGAAGGGAAACCCGAGGGACAGGACCATAGGAAATGTTCAGTTTGAGGCTGGCGCTCCCTCCCTGCACTGCCTTGTACTCGGGGATGGGCTCCTGCCACGCAGTCTGAGCAGGAGAAGCACTTTACCAACTAAACAAGCTTCCAGGAGCCTGAAGGAGTTGCAGAAGCAGGAACAGATTAGATATTATAGCGAATAATCAAAGGCCATCACCTCAGGAAGCTATTAATCATGGTTAGAAAGAGTTCGAAAGCTTGAAGCGCTTCATCTAGCTGGGCAAAACCTCCTTAGTGAGTGGTGAACACCTTGCCTGCCCAAAGACCTTTTTTTGGGTGCCTGTGCAATGGAAACAAATAACCGGGAAGCCACCGAAGTGTTAAAGTCGTGTTCCTCCCACAGCACGAGTGAGGGACGTGCGATGAAATCGAAGCACTGCCATCAGAGCAGGTTAAAAACTATTTGACCCCCGAGCAAAACGCAGTTTGGAAGGAGGCTCTTTCTAGCCGCCAATATTTGCACCAAAGCCCTGCCCGTGTTTGGCCACCACAGCGGGTTCTGCGCCTCCCCCTCCAGCCCCGCGCTGGGATCTGGGCAGGCTTCGCCTCCCGCTCTGAGAAGCGGTGACACCAGCAGCAGCTCAGGGGCACGACTCGCTCAGGGCTGGCTGGAACTGCGTGATAACTGTCGGTGCATTAATATGAAATATCGGCTCTTAATAATGTTTAAAAAACATCATTCATTCCATTTACGGGGAAAAAAAGGTTTCTGGGCAAGGTGTTGCACGGCAGGCACCCCCCCACCAGGGCACCGGTGGAGACTGGGCTCGTCTAAAGGTCAGAGATCGAGAACATCCCCAGACGCCAACAGAGAAGAGCTAGGAAGCCGAGTGTGTGCCCGAGGGGGGCAGTGGGCACCCGAAGGGGGTTGTTTGTACCACGCGCAAAGGTTTCTACGCTCGATTCCCATCCTATCAACCGTGTCCCAAGCGGTGCTGGAGTAACGCTTCCTTAAGGAGGGCGCGGAGCACCTACAACAGCTACAAGGCAGGTTCTGCTGTCCCTGGGGAAAGGGCGCCCGGGGTTAGGGAACCGCAGGCGCTTACCTGTGATGATGTCCTCGATGGCTCCATCCTTCCCTTCGTACACGTGCCTGTTGTCCTTGACCTGCCGCCGCCTGAGCTCGGCAATCAGCTCCTGCTGCTGTCGCTTTGTTTTATGCGAAGGAGACTGAAAGCAGAGCAGAGAGGATTTGGGAGGACTGGCCTCCAGCTACCCTCCCGCACCGTGAAGCAGCGGGGGGACCCCACCAGGAGCGCTCAGCAATCAGGAACCGCCCGTTTTCTGCCCAGCTCTGCGAGACCAGGAAAACACCGGCTGGTTTAGAGCCCTGGGAATCTTCCTCCAGCAAAGCCCAAAAAACATCGCCTCAGGAAAAGAAAGAAAACCACCTCCGGAAAATACCCATGAAAGGGCAACGTGGGGCTCAGTCCTGAGCCGTGCTCTGACGGGGAAGGACCTGGAGAGGATCGTTCCTCGTCCCTGTGAGCAACACGAGGCTCCGCACCCTCAGCACAGCCGGGTCTTAACAGATACGAGGCCAGAGAAGCCCAAAGTTTAGCTGATGGTGATGCTGACAAGGTGATTTGATGTCTATTCAGTTTTTCTTATCTTTGAAGACTTCAAAAGTCTCTCCACATAAGGAGAGAACTTCCAGAGACTCTATTTCTAGGCAACTCTAGTTGGGCAAGCAAAGCTCTCCAACAGAGCCGAGGTTTCTGAGCTGTCAGGAACAACACGTGAGCACGAGGGCTCCTGCCCGTGAGATGTGTCGTCTCTGTTTCATACCTTTTGGTCCTGCTGCTCCATCAACGCTTCTTGCTCCATAAGTTTTTCCATTAAGGCTTGCTCCTGCTTTTTCCTCAGCTCGTTCTCTTCCTCCGCTTGCTGTTTAGCACAAAGAGCACAGGTCAGAGCTTCCAGTCGACAAGGGAGCAACACCATCGCTTGCTACCACGGGGCTTTCCAAGGATGAAAGAGCAGATGGAGCAATTTAGCTGCCTCTGAACACAGTCTGAAAAATCTGGGCTGGGACAGACCTTCCTAGGTCACACAACCCATCCTCTCCCAGTCCCTAAAGACATGTATTCAGGGTTAGCGGTGGAAGATGCAGCCACCCAGACATTTGATTTCTGAAGGTTCCTTCAGTGGCTCAGCCAGGCCTGAAAATGATCCCCAAACAACTCTTCGTGCAGCCCTGGGCTGGTGTTGCTGCGCTGCTGGGGATGCGTCAAAGCTAGAGGGAGCTCCAGGCTCTTCTGTTGGGAGCCCTGAGCCAAGCAGGTACCAGACTGGGTTCCAAGGGAAGAGGGGGAGAAAGAAGAGAAGAGAAGAGAAGAGAAGAGAAGAGAAGAGAAGAGAAGAGAAGAGAAGAGAAGAGAAGAGAAGAGAAGAGAAGAGAAGAGGATGCTCTTGTTTACCTTGTAGGCCTTCACAAACCGGACAAACACTGGGAAAAAGACCGATGGGGGTGTCGTCTTGGGATTCTCCCCAAAGTACTTCACAGCATCATCGAAGGCATCCTACAAAAGGCACAGAGTTACTCCATTACGTGTATTTCAAGAGAAACTCACCATCCATTGCTGCAGGACCCAGAGTAAAGGGTCAAGATTTTCACTGTGTATGAAACCCTTGGCTGAGATTCCTGTACAATAGAATTATAAAATGTTTTGGGTGGGAAGGGACCTCTAAATGTCATCCAGTCCATGGAGCAGGGTCATCTGCAACCAGAGCAGGTTGCTCAGAGCCCCCAACAACCTCCCCTGCAATGGGGACAGGGATGGGGCAGCCACCACCTCTCGCAGCAACTTGGGCCAGGCTCTCCCCACCCTCAGCACCAACAAGTTCTCCCTTCTCTCCACTCTCAATCTCCCTCTGGCAGTTCCAACCCATCCCCCCTTGTCCTGTCCCCACAGGCCCTGCTCCAAAGTCTGTCCCCATCTTTCTGCCAGGCCCCTTGAAGCCCTGCAAGGCCCCCAGAAGGTCTGCGCGGAGCCTTCTCTTCTCCAGGCTGAACCCCCCCAGCTCTCCCAGCCTGGCCTCCCAGCAGAGGGGTTCCAGCCCTCCTAACACTGTTGTGACCATCCCTCAGGCGCGTCAACCGCACCACTCAGCTCGGTGTCATCACCCAGCACACCTACACCTCACACTTGAACTCTGTAACGAATACACAACACGGGCACCTCTTCTCCCCCGCATTGCGTGGACAAAGCACGTCCTTCGCAGGGACACGCTGCTACTCGCCGAGTCGCTCACACCCTCCCGCCAAACCGCGCCAAGAAAGAAATACCTGGGCTATTTTGGCATCGTCCTGCAGTTTCTTTAGCTTCCCTTCGTTGTTCTGAATGAACTCCTTCAGCATCGTGTTGTGGTCGTGCATGGTGTACTCACGCTTCGTCAGGTCCAGGCCCCGCTGCAGCTCCTTGACGTCCAGGAGGACGTTTTCAAGAGACACTAGGAATTAAAAAAACAAACACGCTGCGTCGCTCCTGCTGTGCAAGCGCCTGAACCCACAGCCTGGGCATTTCCCCACCGTGAAGAGTCCCCACAGCCCATGTGTGCTGTGCTCTGAGGAACCACCACCGCTGGCCCGCCACGGGAGGGTGATAGTACCTGCAGCAGCCTTCTCCACGTAATGAAGCTCGTTGTAAAAGAGGGAAACGTGCTGGTACTTCTCCTTGACCACGTTTGATATATAGTGCAGCAGGGTCTGCTTTCGGTCCGTTGACTTTGTCTCTAGGAGCTGGGGAGAGAAGGCAAAGAGCAATCTGTGGGTGGAGGTGCAGCAGGCTCCACGCAAAGTTGATTCAACCAGTGGTTGTCTTGCCCTGGTGCTTCTCCATCTGATAGGGGCGGCTGTAAAAGCTCATTTAATCACAGAACTGTTCTGGATGGAGGAGACCTTTCAGATCATCGAGTCCACCCGTTCCCCCAGCCCTGCCAGGGCACCACTGCCCCGTGTCCCTCAGCACCACATCTCCACAGCTTGGAAACCCCTCCAGAGATCAGGGGGACTCCACCTGGGCCAGGCCCGTGCATGAAACTCCCAGCCGGTCCCCACAAGGTAGCTCTGAGTGACTCACCAGGTCTAAACTCTGTAGCTTAAATCCATACACGGCTCCTCGTTTGCTGCTGTTCATGTAGTTTCCAAGAGCCAAGATTATCTGCCAGGACGAAACAAAGCAGAGCGTGAATCTCCAGGACAAACGCACGGCGCGTTAGAAACCTCTGGAAGGGCTGTTGGTCCACCAGCACCCAGGGAGGGTTTTGGTATAGGTAAGGGGAGGCACCTGTGAGTGATGGAGCTATTGAAGATATCTAAAATGAGTCGGACCTACCTCCAGAATTTTCTTGAGCTTTTGGGATGACTTTATTGAGACTGATGCCGCTATTATTGCGTGAAGTTGCTGTGGGTGAACACGAGAAGAGCTTTGGTTAGGGCATGTCCAACCCAAGAGTAAAATTAACATCTAAAATGCTCATATTCTGGAAAACCCCCTCATTTTTCATCCATACCATGGGCCTAGAATGAATGTCGTCCTGCCTGAACACAATTCATCTACACCACAGATTTACCACACTCAGCTGGGGTTGGGTCAAAGTCTCTTTACATTTCAGTCCTTAATCCTTAAACCTCAATCTGTGAAAGAGGCACCAGGCTGGATGGGGCCCACTGGGCCAGCGCTGACAACTTCCCTGATGGTTCGAACAACTGGATTTTCATTTAATTCGGTTTTAAACTTCTACAGGGTAAAGAGAGAGGACGGCACGGGGAGTCCAGGGTACAAACAGCACCTGGGCGATCAGAGGTGTTGGCCCCGGGCGTCCCCAGGGCTTGCTCCTCACTCACCGGGGTCAGCATCTGGATGCTTTCGGCAAAGTTGCCTATGAAGGCCATGATGGTCATCTTCTGCATCAGCCTCTCGATCTTGCTGAACTGCATCATGAACCGGTCTTCGTCGGACAGGTTCTCGATGGGTTTCCTCTCCCGCTCGTAGAGCCGCAGCACTTTCACTTCGTTCTCGGTGGGCAGGAACCGCATGAGGCATTCCACGAAATCCACGGGCAGCGTTTTCAGGTCAAAGCTGTGCGACAGCAAACCACAGAATCGCAGAATTAACAAGGTTGGAAAAGACCGGAGAGATCATCAAGCCCAACCTCTAACCTATTACCTAACCTAACCAGAAGAAGCAGAGTTCATAGAATCATAGAATATTTAAGGCTGGAAAAGACCAAGGCCTTCCACAAACTGATGGAATGGTCGAAGCAGCAGCTCTGCCTATGAACTTCGGCTACCCATGAGCAAGGAGGAGCTGTGAAGAAGCTGCGACGTTCCTCCTGCTCTTGCTGCCCTGGCTGGGGTTGGGGCACGGTCCTGCACGTGGAGCTCAGTGCACACCGAGCTCTGAAGCTGCCTCTGTTCCCAAAGCCGTGGGCATTGCCCCCACCCTTCCATGGCCACAGCTCACGTTCCTCAGACATGAGGAGGAGCAAACAGCAGGTGATTTAACTGAGGCAGAGCTGAGCTGCTGGACCTGCCTCCATCTGCAGCAGCTTTGGGTCACCCTCCTCCTCACCAGCGCGAACGTAAAGCTGGTGCATCCAGCTTTTGAAGATGTTCCTCAAGGGAAAAATGGCAGATGTTTGTCACGGCCACGCCTTTGGCAGGGGGCTGGACCTCGGCTCCATCCACATCACACTGAGGTTTGGCACTGCCTGGGGCCATCGTATAAACCCAATTCTATGCAAAACCCTTGGACTAAAGTCGGGTTTTACGGAGCAAACTAAACCAGTTGTCTCTTCCCAATGCTCCTTTTCTGAGCGTCCGTTACGACAGAGAGTACTGTGGGAGCAGGCTGCGAGCTGCCACAGGCAGCGGCATCCCGGGGAGAGACATGAATCAGCTTCTTTCCTAAGAGAAGTGTTAATTTGTCAAGCCTAAATCGTGATACAGCGACATAAAACCGACGCCTTTTTCGTTTTAGCTCAAGGGGATCTGATTTCTGGGAATTCCGAACGGTTCCGTCCTTACTCTTGGATTTTTTCCCTGATGTGAAAAAATTTACATCGACTGCCAACTCCAAACCATCCCGCTTACCAGAGAGTCACAAGTCAACGCTGAGCACGATTTCTTTGCTGACAAGCGTTGTACTTACACGTGAATAGCTTTGCAGATTTCATCTGCCGTCTTTCCAGCTTTTCTCAAAGTGATGGCAAGGTTTTTGGCCCTGTTGGCATCCAGCAACGTGACTTTGTTTGACCCTTTCTGAGTGATCTTCTGCTTGCTTGAAGTAAGATCGATGGCTGGACCCTGCGCTTTTGTTTTGAATATTTCTTCAAATTCATCCACGTTTAAATCCTAAAAAGGGAAGAGAAATGATTCATAGATTCGTTTTAGCGCTCCTGCTTGTGCTTCTGCTCCAGCCCCTTGCCCAGCTCCGTTGCCCTTCTCTGGCCACGCTCCAGCCCCTCCAGGTCCTGCTGGGAGGGAGGGGCCCAAAGCTGAGCCCAGGATTCCAGGGGCGGCCTCCCCAGTGCCTCCTCCCTGCCCTGCTCC
>WEIS01087251.1:0-10826 GCA_013389965.1 Todus mexicanus | reverse complement strand
GAACGCGAAACAGAAACGCTGCTTTTTTTTTCTCTCTCCAGTGCTGGAAAAAAGGAGCTGCTCAGCCCGCAGCAGGGTTTGTCAAAAGCTGGTTGAGTTCCCGGGTAGCAAAGCACTTGAGCAAGTAATTGTTCTGCTTTCCCGCAACGGTTCTATATGTATTTTTTTGCCAGGACAGAGATCACCTATTTCAGGGGACGGTCCTGTTGTGCTGTGCTCAATGCCAAACACATTCCTCTCGCTCCATCGTTCCACTTTTAAAACAAGAATTGGGTTGTGTGTCCACGTCCCTTGTCCCTTCCACGCTCATTTTACAGGGACGTCACACAGAATAAATTACTGGCCAGAGTTATTTGCTTGAAAGAAAGAACCGATGAGAGAATAACGGGGAATAGGCACAACTGGGTATTTTGAGAATTGCATTTATCCCACTGGAAGACACAACCACCCGGGATCAGCTTCTGCTCATCTCAATTAAAGAGAGTTTGACTCTCTGCTTAATTAATGTGGTGGCTTCAAAATAATTCCTAAAATAAATTTGAGAAAAAAAGAAAAAAGAA
Organism: Todus mexicanus; assembly: GCA_013389965.1. Taxonomy (NCBI): domain Eukaryota; kingdom Metazoa; phylum Chordata; class Aves; order Coraciiformes; family Todidae; genus Todus; species Todus mexicanus. Next base: position 10,266 of record WEIS01087251.1, on the reverse strand, counting down.
ATAGCTTTTTCTATCTGAAACACCCGTTTAACCCCCCCCGATTTTCCACTTTTGCATACATTAGAATAGATAATTAACTGCTCCTGGGTTATTTCAGGACAGGGAAGGAAGCTATCGGCCTCGTGGGCTAGTTCCTGATGGAGCTCATCAAAACCTCTCAGAGTTTCCCCTGCCCTGGCAAGCCGAGGCTCCTGGGGGTTGTGCTGCTGCCGCTGGGGACGTGGCCACAGCTGGAGACCAAAACCCCCCCGAGAGCAAAAGCTGCCCCAGCTCAGCGCTTGCCCTTGCTGGAGAAAGCCCATCCTCGGAGTGACCGCGGCCGAGAGCTCAGCTCCACGACGGCTCAAAAGAAACCGCACGTCTTCAATTACTGGCTGAAGTGCTTTGCTGAAGCAGGACCTCGTGGGTGCCAAATCCTGATGGTTGTGGCATCCCCAAAGCCGCTGCGCGCTCCAGAGAGCCCCTGCAGCAGCCTCTCCCCTCCCCGGCACCTCCCCGCACGAGGCCACGGGCACAAACACACGGGCACACACACACACGGGCACGAGACAGAGGGAAACGCGGGGAGCAAAGCAAGGAAATACTTAGCAGAGAGCAACCTACAGAAGAGCTTGATCGGCCCGTCTTACCGGGAAGCACAAAGAACAGAGAAAAAAAAATGTTAGTAACAGTCAGAAAAGCAAAATTGTTATTTCACTGACTCCCGTCCGACCCAGAAGGCTCCTGCCCTGAGAAATGGTCCTTCCTTTCTCGGCTGCCGTGCCTCCCGTGCTTTATTTTTTTGCAATACACCCTGGGAGCCTCCAGTTCCCCGATGCTTTTCGCTTTCAGAGGAAACTTTAAAAGCCGGAATACTTAATCAGCTTTCAAAGAAAAAAATCCGAAGCTATTAATCAGAGCTCCTCGATCTCTCTTTCTGGACTCATATCGTGCTCTTGAGATGTCCCGGGGGGGAGCAGCGCGATACCAATTAGCGTTTACTAGCTTGGCATACGTCAGAGAGCGCATAAAAACCATGATTAAAGACACTCAGTAAGTTTTTCTCCCTTCCAAAAAATTTACGAGGAGTCTGCCATGTTCTCGCGCAGACGTTTCTTCATCTAGTTCTCAGAAGAAATCAAAACCACGAAGCTTCGCGTTTCTTTCCAAACCGTTCTTTGTTTGCTCCAAGCCCAGATCCATCGTGCTTGGAAAAATACTTTTGGCAATAGCTTCGGTTTTCCCTGAAGAAGCCACCAAACCAAAAGCATTCGGTGGATTAAATGCTCTGTCCTTTCATAAACCCCGCCCAGGACAATCCCCACACGAGGCAAGGGGTGTTCTTTAGGTGAGCAAGGAGTGAAGATCTCCAGGGGTGTTTTACCTGCGAGCCCTGAGTTGAAGACCACGGTGGGAGAGGCCGTCCCGGGCAGGGGGGGTGCCGACGGCGGGGGCGGCGGGGGCAGCGGAGCCGCAGGAGGCATCTCCAGAGACGGACCCGGCAGAGGAGGTGGCGGCGGTGGCGGTGGAGGCGGCGGCGGAGGCGGCGGGGGAGGCGGCATTGGCGCCGACACGGGACCGTTTTGCACTATGGAACGGAGGGAAAATGAGGTACGGCCGGGAACGCCGCTCGAAATGGCACAAGCACCTGCAGCTGAAGTCACAGCAGCCACCCTGGCCCCTGCCACCCATCTCCTCTCCACTGCCATACTGGCCCAAGCATTCTTGGACCATTCACTTCAGAGTATTAACATGGGAAGAAACTACTTGAATGAAAGATCTTGTTTTGTTCCTCTGGTTTGAGGCAGAGGAGGCTGAGGGGAGACCTCATCGCTCTCTGCAGCTCCCTGAAGGGACATTGCAGAGAAGTTGGTGCTGAGCTCTTCTCCCAGGGAATTAGCGACAGAACCAGAGGGAATGGTTCCAAACTGAAACAGGGGAGGGTTAGACTGGCGAGTAGGAAAAAAATGTTCCTATCCAGAGCAGTCAGCTGCTGGAACAGGCTGCCCAGGGAGGGGGTTGAATCCCCATCCCTGGCCGTGTTTCAAGGGCGTTTAGATGTGGTGTTGGGGGAGATGGTTTAGGGGTGAACTTTGCAGAGTAGGGCTGAGGGTTGGACTCGATGATCCCAAGGGTCTTTTCCCAACCTCAGAGATTCTCTGATTCTCTGATTCCACCTTTTTCTACAAACTGAGGGGCTCAGGAACAGATCAGACCAACACGGGAGCACCCCGGAGGGAGAATGGGGACCCCCTCAGCACCCTGAGCTGCCGCAAGGTGCCATGACCTGCAGGACTCACTAGAACGGGAGGCGGCTCCGTCAGTGTAAGGCTGCTGGAACTGTCCCCAGCACAACCACCTCCACCTCCAGCTCCCGGCTCAGGGCCAAAACGCTTCTCACCTGCCTCAGATGCCGCTGCTAAGGCCGGTAACGGCGGCGGAGGCGGTGGCAATGGTACCGAAGATGCAGCTCCAGCGCCGGGTGTGCCACAGGTGCCAGCCGCAGCCTCTGACCCTGCCGGCACCATCCCAGAGGCCAGAGCGACAGGAAGGATAGAGATGTCCCCATCACCTTTCTTCTGGATCTTAATGGTTCCCTGCTTCTCCAGTTCATGGATCTTTTTCTCCAGCGTCGACTGTCGCTGGATGGCTTCTTCTTTTTCCTTCACCATTTTCCTCAAGGTGTGAACCTGGGTATTCGCATCTTTGTAGATTTCCTGAGAGCGCCGCAGGAAACAAGGAATTGGCAATTTGTTCACGAAACAAGACCCCGGGGCCAGGCACAGGACAGGCTGACACGGGGCGGTCACTGTGCCAGGCTCGACCTAACAAGGAGCTCTGATGCAAACCACACGTCTTCCTGGGTGAGGAAGAATTCCTTTTGTGTTCTTCCCCGAGCACCGAGTCCTGGGGCAGACCTCCCCTGTGGGCACCAACATCTGATCTGGGGGTGCAGAATCACCACTTCTTCCTGACGTCCCCCATTTCTCAGGCTGGCCTTACATACGTAGTGTAGATATGCACCCCGATTTCGACTTCAACAGATTACCTGGCACCTTGCTGGGTGCTCTACCCGCGAGCAGATGTTGGCCCACAAAGGGAAGCAGGACCAGAGCTCCTGATCTGGAGGGGAGATTCTACCTGCATGTACCCAGGGCAGACCTTCTGAAGGAACCCTAGAAGCAGCCGCTCTTTGGGATGATGTTTAGGCTGAAGTTAGCTAATAGGACATTCATCAGGTTTGTTCTTAAGATTGTAGGTGAAGAAGTAACGAGCCTGGATGGTGCACAGAAAGCTGGGTGCACCTCGCAGCACCGACACGGGACACCTGCTCCCACCCTGCTGCTGTGCAGCCCGGGTCTGAAGGACTCCAGGTCCACCTCCAACGCCCTTCCACAGCCAACCACACGTGCAAAGCTCCAAACACGGACGCCACAGACCTGAGCGATAAGATGCACCTGACTCACTGGCACGTTCAAAGAGGTTTACGGCCACCTTTGAGTGCACACGCAAGTGGCTCTCCTTGAAATCTGCCCTCGGTTCAAAATTAGGAAGCTCACAGAAGACCCTTGTCCCAGAGTCATCACACCAAGTGCCCAGGAGGTCGCTGCCCCATAGCCCGGCACCCAGCCAGAGCTCTCCCATCCCACTCACCCGAATCACATCCAGTTCCTTGTTCCTTTGCATAAGTTGCTTTTCCAGTTCCACAATCTTCGCCATGGCTTCGTTCTCCGTGTCTTGGAGTTTTTCAGATAACTGCCATCCAAAAGAGAAAGGGATTAATCCAAGTGGGTGGCGGCAGCTTTCTTTAACCAAACCGTGAGGAGCCCCTGCTGGAGCAGCGCTACGCAGCAAACCGCTGAGACTCCACCAAACCCTGAGAAGTCTCTCTCTGGAAACAGAGAAGGTTCCTGCGTGCGGTCGAGGGGCGTTTAGCGCCCTGCTGAAGGTGCCTCTGATGGTACGTGTTACCCTTCAGCTACGACCAGCAGGTAACTCTGGTCCCTGAAGCTCTGAGCCTGACCAGGTAAGAAACCCACTTCACGTGAGGTGTCCCAGATTCCTCCGTGCGCCCAACACCCGGTAATTCCCCCGGCACAGAAGCGCACTAGTCCCAAGGCTTTTTTCTCGGTGAACCTCACCCCCAAATTCAAAGCCCCGCGGCATCTGCGCTTCCACCTCCTGAACTGGGCCGGAGCAAAGCCCAGACGTGGAGCGGGCTCTGAACCGCTGCCGGGAGAAAGGTGACAAAGGACGGTACTAACATGGGAAATGTTTTCTTCCAGTTCTTCGACTCTTTCCAGGGCTGCATTCTTGGTTTCCGCATCCTCCAGCAAAGCTCCCACATCAAAAACGTTATCCAGGTAAGCCTGGATTTGCACCTGCAGCTTGTCGCTCTCCGTGTGCTTCAGTTTCTGCAAATCCAAGAAGACAAAGGTGTGATTCAGCGCGGGCAGCCCTTCGCAGCACGAGGGGCTGGCACTGGGGCTTGCCTGACGTCTTGCAGGCCGCAGAGAATCTCTGCTCTGAGCCAAAGTCAGCAGGGACAAGTCAGTCCTTGGGNAATTTCTTGCCCACTGTCAAGGGTTGCCCAGGCGTGTCCCAGGCTGCCCAGGGCAGGGGTGGAGTCCCCCTGATCCCTGGAGGGGTTTCCAAGCCGTGGAGATGTGGTGCTGAGGGACACGGGGCAGTGGGGCCCTGGCAGGGCTGGGGGAATGGGTGGACTCGAATGATCTGAAATGTCTCTTCCAACCAAGATGATTCTCTGAATCCCTCATCACCACGAACACGGTTTCATGTGGGAGTTCCCAGGGGCAGGGACAGGGAGAGAGAAAACCATAAAATCAGCTTTCTTCTGACAGCCAGCATTCCCCATGGGATGTGAGCAAACGCCTGGCTGCCAGGGGCGTGCTCAAAGGAGCCCTTTTCCAGGCGGAGATGGAGGGATCCCTGGTGGCACCTGAGCCAGGGCCAACACGAGCCCTGCAGCCCGCCCGTGGCTGGAGGTCGGGGACGTGGCGCGGGCGAGGACGGCTGCGGTTCATCCTCCCTTTGTTATAAGGCGAAGCTCCAGATTTAGCTCCCGCTCTGTAATTGCAGTTCGTCGCGGCCCATTCTTCTCCTGCAAGGGTGGCTCCAGGCCACAGCCCCCAGCCAGCAGCCAAGGCTCTGCAGCTTTAGCAAAGATAATGGGACCGCTCTGCTCTACCCTCCCAAAACCTCTGGGGTGAGGGGGTTTAAGGAGGTCTAAGGCTTGGGCTGGGCAGCGGCAGGGCTGGGGGGCACGGCTGCAGGTGAGGGGCCGAGGCGGTGGAGGCCCAGCTCATACTCACGTCCAGGTACTCATCCAGGCCGAGCTTCGTGAATTCGTACTGCAGGTGGACCCTGAAGTTCATGTCCTCCACCGAGTGGACCACGATGTTGATGAACTGCATGCAGGCCACCTGCAAGGAGAAGCACCGCCCGTCAGAGGAGGGGATGGCGCAGCCCCGACTGCCCCCCGACAGCCCCGCTGCAGCGTCACACACCAGCCACTGACCACATTTCCCTGCCCTTACTACCAGGGGATAGTCTGACCCAATATTCCGCAGCTTTTTTTCCACGTCAGTGCTGGACTGGGGCTTCGGGGGTGTTTGTCTGCTGGGATAAAAGGGGGAAGGCGAGGTCCAGAAATTAAGTCATGTCTGCTGAGCCTGCCTTCGGCGCGCGCCGGTGAGCGCTGGCCACGCCGGCTCGCGCGCCCAGACGTCGCACGAGCACACGAGCTCTAAAGAAAACAACGCCGGTGCTCAAACGGCCTCGAAAAGGGAGATTAAATTTGCAACTGGAACCCTCAGCCGAGGAAACGGGGCTTTCACAAAAGGCCGCTTTGTTGTTTGCAGAGAGCATATTTCCAGAGCTGTGGTTTGGGAACGGAACGAGGGACGAGATCATGGGAGCTGGTGTCCAAACACGGCCGAGCCCAGCGAAGGAAAGGGAGAAAAGCCTAAGGAGCTGTGAGGAAACCTCCTGCAGAGTGGTGGGAATCGGGTGAAACCCCCCAAATGCTTGTCCTTTACTCGACTGTAAGGCACGGCCGAATCCTGCTCTGCGTAAGGATCCCCAGCCCTCTCCCAGCTCACAGATGAGCACATCTGTCGCCCTGGGAGCTGCTTTAAGAGAGGGTTTGCCTCGTTCTTGCTGGGTTTTTCAAGGGCTCAACCTTGTCCCGTCCGTGAGGCCACGGCAGGGGTGACACCAAGCTTCTAGACTTCACCTGGAAGTATCTCAGCAGCTCAACAATGAATCTGAGAGAAGATAAAATCCAAGCAACCTGGTTTTACAAGCCCCCAGGAGACCCCCGGTCTCTGGGTCGTTTTGTGGCAGGTCAGCACTGAAGGCCACTCTCTGGATCACCAGTTTGCCCCAGGAAATTGGCCAGCTCTCTGCCATCTGTGACAGGGCTCAAGCTCCTGGGCAGGCATCTGCTGCACGGTGGCCTTCGACTACAGGTCCAGCCAGGATGCCCCCGGGCTGCTCCTCCCAGCCAGAGCTCCCAGGAGCCACAGAGCTGCCGTAAAGACGTTCCTGGCCGATATGCCCAACATTGGCCAACTTTGCAGCTGGGACCATAGGNTCTGTGTGGGCAGGCAAGGCTGAGAGCCCTGGGGCTGTGGAGCTGGAGAAGAGCAGCCTGAGAGGGGAGCTGAGCAATGCTGAGCAAGAGCTCAAGGGCCCGCGGGGGGCAAGAGGCTGGGGCCAGCCTCTGCTCAGGGGTGCCCAGCGCCAGGCCAAGGGGCAGCGGGCACCAACTGGAAGCCAGGAGGTTGCAGCTGAGCAGGAGGAGCAACTTGTTTGGGGGGAGGGTGTTGGAGCCTGGCCCAGGCTGCCCAGAGAGGTTGTGGAGTCTCCTTGTGTGCAGAGATTCCAAGCGCGCCTGGACACTGCGATGCTGGGCCCCCTGCTCGAGGTGACCCTGCTGGAGCAGGGGGGTGGTACCAGAGCAGCTCCAGAGGGTCCTGCCAACCCCACCATGCTGGGATTCTGTGAAACCAAACTTCGAGTTTCGAGCCTTTGCAGGACCCTTTCCAGTGCCCGTGGCCAACCCTGGTTCCTCCCAGAGCCGGCGCTGGCCTTCTCCAGCTGAACCCTGCTGGTCGCATCACCCAGAGCCAAATTCCCCCCTTTCAAAAGCTCTTTTGTTCTACTCGCTTTGGCTCTCGCAACGTTAGGGCCAAATCCTCATTTCCTTTCTTAGATCCTTACGTACACAGCTAAGGAATTTATCAAGTCAGAGAAAGCTAATCTAAGAAAGTAGCTTTTTAAGATGAAGCGACTCAACGTCAACAACAGGAACCTTCTCTCAATCACTTCTGCCTTTTCGTTGCTCTTTCCTCCCTGTCAATCCACGCGAAGAACCCGCGGCCCCGTCCAGCTGCAGCTCGGCAGGCAGCTCCCCACTCAGGGCAGGCTGAAAGCAGGTCCTGCAGGAACAGCTCTTCGCTTACGTTCAGAGCTTGCAACTCCTCCAATCACTCCAGCTTGTAACGTTACGTCCTGGAGCCCGTTTGATGCCATCCCGCGGCAGGGAGCGGTGTCTGCCAGACGGTGACAAGAACGAGTCGTCTGTCATGAGCTCTCCCTCCTCGCTCCAGGCTTGTCATAGAGTCGAGCCCTCAGCTGGTGGAAGCGGCCCGAAGGTGCAGATTAGTACGGAAAAAAAGACGCATTTCTGCTTTTCCAAGCAAATTCCACCACTACCTCCAACCTGCGGCCTGCGAGGAGCAGGGAATTTTCCTACAGGCCAGCCGGATGGATGCTGAACACTCAGCGCTCACTGGGCTTGTACGGACACACGCTCACGTGCATATTCCCTTCCAGTTCACCACTTCGTATCTTAAACAAAGATGAGAGATGGGTTTTTTTATTTTAAACGGAGTGACAAACCCTGTAGCTCACAGCGAGGCGGCTGCAGGCTGAAGCACGGAGCTGGGCTGCTCCCCTGCTCCCCAAATACCATCACCCAGCGGGGGAAAAACGATGAAGAGTCGGGTGCTGAGGACTGAGAAATCTTTCTGTTAAAGATACTGACTAAATTCTATCTGAAAATATTTAATGTATACCGTGACCACCAACACATCCTTACTGGGACTGTGGTAATAAGGAACAAAACGAACCACACCATGTCAGGAGCTTGGGAGAGCTGCTTTCTAACTTGAGTAGAATTTCAGGGATCACTCTAACTTTATTTTTTTCTCTTGAAATGCAAGAAATAAGCCATCCTACCTCACTCACATCACCCTCGTTTCATTCTGCTGTCCCCACAACGGTGCGAGCCCGCCCTGGCCATCCGGGCTGCGAGCCACCAACACCAACCAGAGCAGTCAAAGCCTGTAGGAAATGCCTCACCGGGTGCTGTAAGGTGTAATTCCTGGCAAAAAGAGGTCTTCAACACACAGCTCAGCACTCGACCAGTATAAAGCGTCACAGAGCAGCCAGCATGAGCAGGTGAGAAGCCCCCCTCCTCTGCTCTCACCTCAAAATAGGACCACGTCAGGTCCAAGGCGCTGGGGACGAGCGCACTGACCATGCCAGGGGTTGTTTTCTAACTAAAGACAGGACCTCAATTTCTTACGCTCCTGAAACGAGCACTCGCCAGGCTTCAAAGAAACAAATACAGAGTATTTCTGATGTGGCACCTGTGCCCTTCACGCGCTGCCACGGTGCAAGCTGGCGCTGGTGCCTGCAGGTGCCAGCCAGAGCTTCCCCCGCATCGCCGCTCCCTCTTGTGCTCCAGGGGAAGTGGATTTGGTGAATGATCATGCACGAGCCCGCTGAGGAACCAAAAGTGATGCAAACTCCTGCCACATTTATCAGCAGATAAGGCCAGACAGCAGCTGCAGCGAGTCTGTCCCACACTTCCCCGTCTGGGCCGCCGAGGAGGTTGGCACACGGACAGAAAACGCGGCTCAACGTTGCGGAAGCTGCTGCCTCGCTGCAGTGAAACGGGGCTGGTGACCAAGAAGCCGCTCGCCTCTTACCTTCGCTACGGGACAAGGTGCTCCTTGAAGAGAACCGAACTGAACAGAAGCTAAAAACGAAACGCACGTTTTGTAGTTTGGGATACTAAGAAAATTAGCTTGTGGTGATTTCGGGTCAAGTAGCAGAAGGCAGCTGAATCTGGAGCAGACAGAGTAAACCCTGAAACGGAAGGTGGCTGACGCGAAACAGCACTCACCATGAAGTCGATGTTGTTGTCTTCGTTTCGGAAGTGCTCCATCAGCTTCTCAAAGCGCTGCTTCTCTCCACACACCTACAAGAGAATCACCACGTGTCTGTTAAGCCACAGTTTGCCAGGGGGAGCAGGAGAAACATCCGAAGAGCAGCTCATCTGCTCGCTCCAAACCTCTCCGCCCGCTTCCCTCTCTTGTTACAAATACTCTTCTTCACGACGCTGCCAGCGGAGGACTCGCAGGTGAACACGCGCGCTGCAGGTCTGAGGGGTCAGGTACAATTATAGAGTAACTCTTTGCGTCTCTTTTGCCCCTAAAAATTTAGTTACACCCATTGATGGTACCAACGCAAGCAGCAGAGTTGCAAAAGGATGAGCCACAGGAAGACTCGGCCCCTTTCACAGCTCGGAATTGCCTTCCCACTGCCATATAACCTAATTAGGAAGAAGAGCAAATTACAGGGAGGAAAAAGAGAAAATTATCACCGGCGAAACGAGGAGCGAAAACCATCAGCGTAACTACCAGCTGGTCAGAGCCAGGGCTGGAACACAGCGGTGGCAGCAGGAAACACGACTCAGCGGAGGGAGAAATAAGATCTAAGATAAAGCAGGTCTCAGGATATTGTTTAAACCTTACGACTTCCTAGTGGCTTCTCCGGCTTGGTCCTGCTTTCCCAGCAAGCGATCTAGAGTAATCCACAGTGATGATCTCAGAGGTGCCTTCCAACCCCGCCACGCTGGGATTCTCGGGTTCTGTGATCTCCAACCCAGACTGTCTGGTTGGGGTCCACCAGCTTCTGAGCAGCACACGGCTCTGAAACATCAGCCGCTGCTTCCCTGGGCAGCCAGCTCCTTAATTACTAGCAGATGGTAATTAAGGATTGGCAGGAGCACCGGCTACTTCTTTAAAATGAACCTCACTGGGACAGGGGTCAGTTCTTAGTACATATTTCTAGTTTAGTGTCTCCCACAAGGACGCAGAATCCACAGGTGGGGTTTCTAGATGCTCCCCAAAAGCAAGTTCTTCACAAAGTTCGCATCGTTATTACTATTCCCACATCACAGAACCACGGAAC
>WEIS01087248.1:0-26324 GCA_013389965.1 Todus mexicanus | reverse complement strand
CACCTCACCACAACCAGAAGAAGCCTCAGCTCCCTTGGCAGTCCCTGGAGAGAGACCAGCAACTTCAGGGAGTACCTGCACCCCACGTGGGGTCTCAAACAGGCTGCATCCTCCCCCCATCTCCCAGGGAACCCGTGGCAAGTAGCCTGACAGCAACTAGGTGGCTGGAGTTAGGTCAGAGTGATGCCAGAACCCCAGGCCCAGCTTGGGGCTGGCAGGGATGCTGTGATCCCACCCTGGCTACAGTGATGATCCTACCCAGGCCCCTTGCCAGGCAGTTGGCTGGCTCATGAGGAGCTATGTGATGTCTCATCCATGGGTGCCACTGCTGAATGGCCCAGGGACACCTTTAGGAGCCCAGCCCCAGGTGGGTGCTCAGCCACACAGGCAGGGGCTGGTGGACAGGACCCACTGACGGGGCATGGGCATGGGCCAGGCCAGGGCACAGCAGCATCCCCTGCCCAGTTACTGCCATTTAGAATCATAGAATCATTAAGGCTGGAAAAGACCTCTGAGCTCATCGAGTCCAGCCTACGACCTACCACCACCACTCAGCTAAACCCTGCCACTAAGTGTGGCATCCAGTCTTTTCTTAAACACCTCCAGGGACGGCAACGCCACCACCTCCCTGGGCAGCCCATTCCAGTGTTTTATTCCCCTTTCTGTGAGGAAGAGCTTCCAAATATCCAACCTAAACCTCCCCTGGGGCAGCTTCAGGCCGTGCCCTCTCATCCTGTCACAAACTGCCTGGGAGAAGAGCCCATCCCCCTCCTGTCTACAACTTCCCTTCAGGGAGTTGTAGAGTGATAAGGTCCCCCCTGAGCCTCCTCTTCTCCAGGCTGAACAGCCCCAGCTCCCTCAGCCTCTCCTCATAAGATTTTCCCTCCAGTCCTTTCACGAGTCTGGTCGCTCTCCTCTGGACCCGCTCCAGCACCTCAATGTCCTTCTTGCAGTGAGGGGCCCAGACCTGCACACAGTTCCCATGGGATGCGCAGGGACACCTCTCCACTCACAGGTAGGTGCTGGAACGTCGGCTTCCCCACTCCCCCACAGAGTGGGGACACTGGCAGGTACAACACCATCGTGTATCACACTGCAACACCAGCAGTAATGCGTCCGGCACATAAAACCCCCACGGGAAAGGAGATTAGGAGGCATCATTAGTCATGGCTCATTGCACTGGCAGAGCTCCTCCGTGGCTCGTGCGCCGTGGCCCTGCCATCGGCTGCGGTACGGAGCCATCCCAACACAGCCGGGCTAGATGGGGCCACTGATTTCTCATTTCTACAGACAAAACCCCTCTCTGGTCTGTGCCATTTCCCCTGTCCCGCACACAAGGGTCCAACCTAAGGTTGTCCACCACCTGTTGGGATTCAGGACTGTCAGTGGCCAGAGGTAGAGAAGATGCTCTGAAGAAGCCAGCTGGACTGAGGAACAATCCCTCTGCCCTGACCTGTGAGCACAGGGGCTGCCCAGGGCTCCCCAGCACCATCCACTGCTGGTCTCATCTGAGAAGTCACTCCAAAGCCCTTCCCATGCCCAGACCAGAGCCAAGGCAGCTGCCACGGATGTCGAGCACAAACCCACCACTCCAGCTGCCTCTCTGCCATCCCCACGTGCGGCACTGCGGCAGCTGGACTCCAGGAGAGAGCAGTGCCAGCGAAGAAACCAGTGCATGAGGAAAAGGACCCTCAAGGTGGGAGCAAGGCTCCTCCACAGTCCCACCCTGCCCTGCATCCCCTGCTTCTACCACAACTCCAGAGATGTCTCCAAGGTCTCCCTGCTTCTACCCACTGTAGCACTTGAATCTGCCACCCTGGCTCCTTCCCCTGTCCAAGCAGAGACTGGAGGGAACTACTGGGGCTGCTCAGCTGTAGCTAAAGGGAGCTGATGAGCCCCGGGACAAGGACAGGAGCCCCTGCAGTGATCTCCTCCCTGAGGGGTGGAGGCCAGTCTCCCCGCAACTGTAGGGACATGGTCACTGCTCCAGGACCCACATACTCACAGGGGGACTCAAGATCGCACAGACACCAAACACCAGAGATCTCAGACAGCCAGAGATGTGTGCATAAACCCAAACACCTTCACACGCTTCCGGGGCACAGGCAGCCTCCGATATGCTGGCACCGACCACAGGGCCCTGGGGCAGAGCGCTGGGGGAGCAAAGGGCAGCAGGATTCTCTCCCTAACCCTTTCCAGATGAAGTCCAAAAATGTCATTACACTGTCCCCAAAGTATCTAAACCCACTTACCAGTGAGAAATCATAAGCCCCACAGAGCAGGAGAGGGCAAGGCCCCCGGGCTCCCAGCGACAAGGGTGTTTCCGTAATTGTCACCCGACGGAAAGCCAAGGGCTCCAGCCTGGCAAACGAAAGCAAAACTGGCTCCTCCACACCCAGCGGTGACGTGCCGAGGGAGGCAGTGCTGCTGCTGACGGGGCTGGAGTCACTGGCTGAGCGTGTTTTGGGAGAGCGCTCAGAAAACAGGGGAAAAACCAACACAGAAAGTATTTCCTCCAAACCTGAGAGAAAAAAAAAGACGGTTTAAAAAAGCTGCTACCGGACAACCGCACTGTGGGTGCCTCTGGTGGAGGCAGTGCCCAGCCTCGCTGCATGCCCTGCGCTCTCCGCGTCCCCTGGGCTCGTTGCATGCCCTGCTCACGGATCCACGCGTGGTTTCCGGAGTGGCAGCAGCTCTGGACTCAGAAACGGAGAAGGGCAAGCGAGGGGCAGGGCAGGACAGGAGCACAGCAGCGTCCTCTGTTAAGGACGTGCAGCGACAGCTGAGCCACGCAGACCAGCCCCAATCCAGCCTCTGCTGGCAAGCGCGGATTTAGCTCAGATACACCAAGAAGGTTGTGCGTTTTCACTCGACTACAGGCTTCCTTCGGGGCTCAGTTTAGGGAAATCTGTGATTTAGGGCAGAAAATACTGTGACGTCGCTGTGAATCCTGGCGACCTCAGCAGCCCCTGCACACAACCGCCCTACAAAGCGAGAAGCAGAAGGTTTAGACAGGCAGCACACGCTGCCAATGGCCAGGGCAGCTGCTTTTCTCCACTGTGCTGGAGCAGAACGTGCCGTTGGCCATGGGCAAGCAAGAGCCTGGGTCCTGTGGGCAGCAGCCCAGCCACAGGCAGCCCAGCTCAGGCAAGCACCTGTGGGAAGCTCTGGACGAGAGACGCAAAGGCCAAACACGAATCTCTTATCTCCCCGCAGCAGTGACACTCGCACAGGACACATGGTCTGGGTGGGATAAACAAGCAAAGCAGGCAACACAGGGAGGGGGGACAAGGCACTCACAGGGTTTTGGGGCAGATTCTGACCTTCAGCCAGTGCCTTAAAACTTTCCCACCCCGGTACTCCAGAGTTGGATGTGCTCTCACAATGAGGGGGGGTAGATCTGCTCCAACCACCAGATCTGGAGGAAAAAGTTGACTTAATTAAATGCAGACAGTACGAAATGCAAAGGAGGAAAGGGCAGCCCCAGGAGGCCATGCGGGCAGAGGGGCTCCCCCCAGGTGCAGAGGAAACCTCCTGCACTTCAGTATATTTAAGGCACACTGGCTGTTCAGCTTATTAAAGGTTTTTCGAAGCGACTGAAATCAAAAACGCTGGCTTTCGGAATTTTAATTGAATTTCTGATTCCAGTCAGCACCATGTAACACATGTGAGAGGGGTAGAAAAAAAAATCATCACTTCAAGTGCTGAGAAATGTCTCTAACTGCTTTCTAACCTCACCACGTGCCAAAATCACAAGCCTGCCAGCCGGGACAGCCCCAGCAGTGACCCCAGCAGTGGCCCCAGCAGTGGCCGGGCATGTGCAGGTCCCTCTAGCCCCTGCACCATTTCATTGCCATAGCAGCCAGAGCTTCAGAGCCCTTCCCTCCCCTGATAACATAAACAAATATTAATAGCAAATATTAATTCAGGGGTAGTTATGTCAATGCTCATATGTGCTGTCACCAAGCCACACAAAGCCCTGCCAACATCCTCATGGGCTGGAGCCCACCTTCGCCCTGCACAGAGGGGACTCAGCGCCACGATCCAAGCTTCTCCTCAAAGAACTGGATTTTTTTTTTGGCCTGTTTCGCAGCAGAGATGCTGCCACTTGACGTGCAAAGCTGCACCCTGAGCAGGATTTGTATGCCAGGGGTACAAAAAATGCAGCGCTTTGTAATGAGAATCACGTCCAATGAATTCCCGACCCTTTCCCAACAGCGCTCAAGGGATATAAAACTCAGTTTAAACGGTTGTACAGCCCTGAGCTCGCTGTTTAAAAGCAAAACTGGTGTTCCCAGCTCATCACGTTTTTGAAACGGCCTCACGGCAGCTGAAGGTTCCTTCCTAAATCCTCAGCTTCTGGAATCACGTGATGATGGAAAATCCAGGGCTGGGGGAAAGGCAACTATTTTAGATGTGAGCTTTTTCCTGCTGGCTACAGGAAGAAAATCTGGCAGCTCCCAAACCCAAAGCCTCAGCAAAAGCAGCAGACAGATAAAAAGTGGAGCCCTTTGTGCTGAATACTACACCTGTTTGCTTTTCTGATATTTTAACAATATTTTATGATCTCCAACCTCACCTGAGTTCCCCAGAATTACTTTTTCCCCTGCTCCCGTGATCCAGCCAAGTAACCTCACAAAGCCAGCAGTTAGGAAATGGAGCCAAAGCGGCAAAAAGTGATGACTCAGGTCCCTCAGCAAATATTTCACAGAGGTTTTAAAGAGAATCTGGAGATATTTTTTTGGGGGGAAGCATTAGAATAATTTTTTTCCACACTGTTCTGAGGTTTTGCATCCTGCCAGAAGCACCAGTTCAAACGCCCGCACCACAAAATTTACCTTTCCTTCTCCTTTCCCTCCACCCTGCCTGCAAAGGCAAGCCAAGGCTCTCGCATAAAGAGCTCCTTTGAGAGCTGGCAGCTTTGCACCAGGGCAGGAGGCCGCGAGAGTCGCTTTTTCATCAATTAACCAGGTATTACGCTCTCGGCACGCCGCCGGCTCCCAGAGAACAAGCCCCGATTTACAGTGGCATGAGTGGCTCCAGCCAGCTCTCCCCAGGCAGAGCTTTCCACTGAAGTCAGTGGGAAACTCTTTCCACTGGGTGTAACAGGAGCGAGAGAGAAGTTACTCCTCCTAGACTCTTCATGAAGCACGCTGAGACAGCTGCAATTCCAGTATACAGCCAAGCAGACTGGGGAATCACCGGGCAACCAGTGGCTGCTCTAGCACCACATAACCCCGCTGTTCCGGGGTAAGGGAGGAGGATCGCTGGAAGATCAGCAGAGACACTGTCGAGGGCTGTGCAGCAGATACATCCCCCCTAGGGCAATGAGCATCTCCAGCCGCAGCTCAGCTCCAGTGGCCAGACCCTAAGAGGATGTTTCGGCACTGGAAACTTCAGTGCACGGAGCCTGTGCCTACCTCCCAACCCTGACCCCACAAGCAATGGCTTTACAAACCACACCAGCTTGCCAGCAACTGGCACAGGGTCCCACCACTGCAGATCCCAGGAGCAAGGATGTGCCCAGGGCAAGGCGCGCTGATTCGGCTCTAGACGATCTCATTTCTCTTTAGATCAAGCTCAGAAAGGCAGCAGGGAGGGAGAAGCGTCACAGGCGGCATCTCATATACGAGCAGTTGTACGACCCTGCCCACCCTCACACTGCTATGGGGCAATGGCTGCAACCCTTCAGGAGATGCAGCGTGAACCCTGACCAAGCAGGTTCTGGGAACAGCAGGGCACAGGCTGATGGTGCTGGCGGAGGGAGGCTGCCAGCAAACCTTGCTCCCGGGGCAGTGAGGGATGCTGTGCTCCCAGAAAGCAGCTCCAGAACTGCTGCTTGACCCGAGGCAAGAGCTAGAGGCTGGCTACATCACAGGCAGGTCCCCAAAAGGGGACCCCTGGCAGCCTCAGCAGGTGCCTTTCCTCCATATCATGCAAGCCAGGGTGCTCCAGAGGCAACAGCAGAGAAACAAAAACACACATCACCAGAAAACGTATGTCCCAGGCTGTGACACGGTTGGAACCAAAGCGAACGCAGCATTTCCCCAAGGCTGCTCCAGGAAAACATCCTCCGCTGACTCAGTTCTTCAAAACAAATCCTTTCCACATGCCCCAAGCTTTTGTTCCCAGCCTTCCTCCTCCCATTGCTCAGCTCCCTGCCCTGATGGGCTTCAATGGGATGTGAATTCTGGCCTGTAACAAAACATTCTCTGACCCCAAAAAAGTACAGTGATATCACACGCCAGCTTGAAAGCTCCCGATACCTGGGCTGAGGCTGGAGATGGAGGAGCTCAATCAGAACTGAGCACTCCTGGGCTGTGCTCGCACTGCCCTGATTCCGACTCCAGCTTCTCCAGCAAGGTTCAAATGCATCTCCAGGAGGCTTCAAACCTGGGGCTTGATGTTCATGGGGATCCTCCCAATTCCCGTCCGCAAAGCAGCTCAGGCTCCTGGGGAGTCAGCAGCAGAGACCCAGCCCTTGGGAGATGTTTCTGCCACTGAACCTCTGCTCTCAACTCATCTCTTTATCTCCCGTTCCACCCTCCGTGCGGTTACCGTCTCCTGAGGGTGTGTTTGCCCATCAAATCCTCCAGCCCCACTGGCTTTCATCCAGCTGCTCGCCTAAATTAGGGTTACTCACACAGAGCCTTATTGCATCAGGTCCTCAGGCTGGCGGAGCTGACGGGAAAAACATCTCCCCGCTTGCCATCCTCCGAGCTCTCTGTCGCTGCCGAGCGAAATGCTTCGCTCGCTGCTATCTCAGAGGACAAGGCGTCTTGCTGGGCACAGAGGAGAGAGGGGTTGCCCATCAGCAATCTGAAACCCTCTCGGTCTCCCCCTAAACGCGCTGCACGAAGGGTATCACCACCAGCAGCTGGAGCAGCATCAGGCTGCAAACAGCTCACAAAGAAGCGCTTCTGCACTTGCCCAGCCTGCAGCTCCCCAGATCCCCCCGACGCGATGCCGGAGAAGAAAGAGAGGAGCTCGTAGCAGCTCCCAGGGAAGAAAACCCACCAAATATCCCCAGTCTTGGGGAGCAAAGTCACCGGGCTCCGTCACTGGCCTGAGGGGTCACATGTCCTGTTGGCATCTCGGCGTCTTCAGGAGTGGATGTGGACACACAGAAAGTGGGGACGGGTGGGACAACTTTTACACCCTGTACAAACAGGGGCCTGGGGCTGGGGAAAGGGGGTGGAGGGTCTGTCCTGGCGGTTGGAGGGTCTGTTTAAGGGGAAAGAGGCTCTGACCCTGGGGTTTTAGAGTCTGCTCCAGAGGTTGGAGGGTCTGTCTCAGGGGCTGGAGAGTGTGTAAGTGGAAGGAGGATCTGTCCCAGCGGCTGGAGGGTGTGTCTAAGGGGNAAGGGAAGGGAAGGAGAGGAGAGGGGCGGGCGGTGCCGCCATCGCCGCGCAGGGAGCGGGGCGGGCCGGGCCGGGGGCATCGGGGCTTTCCCCTCCGCCAGCCTCGCCTGGCCCCCTCCCTCCGTGCCGCCATCAGCCTCACCTGCCGGGGGTGTTCAGGGAGGTGGTTTTGGTACCGAGGTAGGGTGGTGAGGCTGGAAGGCTCCCTCCGAGCTTCAATAAACCGCTTGTAGTCGCACGGAGCCCTTTGCTGTTGGTGCTTTTGAAGACCACGAGCGTGTATCCCCCTCCCCCCGGCCCATGAGGAGCCCCCGGCTGCTCCCGGTACCCCCGGAGCGGGGCAGGGGACCCGGGACAGCCTCACCAAAGCTCCTGCTCGGCACTGGCAAAAATCCCCGTGAAAGAGCCGAGCCTGGTTTCAAGAGCAGAGCTCCTCTCTCTGGGCGAGCCCGCTCAGAGGCATCCCCAGGCTGGGCTGGAGTTGTGCCTGGAATGGGGATTCAGGAGCAGTGGGGCCTGTGTCAGACCTGCCCTCCCACCGCCACTGCCACGGCTTCAAATGTCGCTTTGAGGGGAAAAGTGAGAGGCAGACAGGATTTCATGGGTGCCAACGTGCTTATTTTCTCCAAAATCAGGGTTTCCCAGTGTTTTGTCTCCTGCCCGGGGCGATGCCTCCATGTCCAGCATGTCCAGCACTACCTGGAGCTGGTTTTGGTGGTGAAGAATCATCAGCCACATCTCCAGCGGCCAACGTGTGCCAGAGCCGGGCCCAGCCTGGCTACGGACGGTCCCCAGCACAAAATCCACCACCCTCCAGCAGCGTGTTTATTTTAGAGCACTGTATTTCTTTCTAAAGATCTGGTCTCAGGGGGGACAAAATCCCTTCTGTGCATGAAACCAGCCCTGACTAGCTCAGACATTGTCTTCTAGAGGCTGCAGGCAGCCTGAAACAATAGGGGCGTGCAGAGTGTCCTGGTGCATTTCCATTTTTGGACTGCGGTAAATCCAAAACCTAATAGTAACAGCTCTAAAAATGGTCCGCTTTAATTAGCTATTTGGGAATCGGTTTGGTATTCCGCCATTGCATGCAGCCCCCAATGGCCTCACGTCTTCCTGCTTACCAGAAGATTCATTTGAACCCTTCAAATTTGGACAAAGCCTCCAGATTCCCCTCAGAAACTTTCAGACACGAGCAGGAGCTGCAACGTGAGCTTCAGCAGCGCGGTGAAAATGGGAAGCGGGCTGGGGAAGGGTGACCAAAAAGTCCCTGACGTTCGATATAACAAACCAGCTACAGACTGATTGCGTTGCGTACAATTCGATTCAAATCTCCGCTTTCTTAAAATGCACCCCCGCATTCAATATACAGCAGAGCCTGGTTTGAGGGGAAACCGCTGGAGTTACAGGCAACTGCCTCCCATTTTTTGGGTTTTGCTGACACCTGGTGGTGTGGGACAGAAGCTGTGAGGTGCTGCAGGTCCCTTCCCTGGCTTGTACTGGGATGGCCACTCTCTCAGGGCGTGTTTGGGAGCTAATCTTGAATTTGGGGAAGAGCCTGAGAAATGTGCGTGGTTATTTGGTTTTCAGAGGCGCTTTCTGACCCCTCAAATCAAGAGCAGTTGCTGCAGCCGCAGTATTTGTAGCTCGCCTCGTTATGTTAGTGCAAACCTCGGAGTATAGATGTACGCTTCCTCACTTGAGGAGACAGGGAATCTCAGGTCTCATGTATTTTTAAATAGTACATTTCATTGCGAGGGAAAACAATCCAGCGATGTGCTGTAAACCCAAGAGGTATCTCTGCAGTGGCTGCTTTAGCCAGCGTAGCCATCCAAGAGCCAGAAAATAAAACCGACTTGAAGCGCCAAGTGCTCATCAAAGTGACATTCTCATTTATTCAGTTAAAGCAGATTTTTTTCTCCAACCAAAAAAAAGAGATGAAGCAGTAAGCACGAAGGCATGTTTCACACCGGTGAAGGAAGGACCTGAATTATCATGACACCTGAAGAAATTCAAGTGCAGGAGTGGTTGGCAACTATACAATGGAGTTGAACAAAGATCAGTTTGACAGCAGCAATGTCTGGGTTTCCCTCAGGACATGGGCCTGCGGTAGCAGCAAAAGTCTCTGGATGCTATCGGAGATGACAAAACAGCCATCACGAAGCACATTAAAAAGTCCAGCCCTAGAACCTTCCTTCATACAGAGTAAAACTCAGCCTCTATTATTCATCACACACAGTGCTCACTCGGTCCTACATGCTTCAAATGCAGGAAGAATTGAATTTTCAGCTCACAGCCTGGACCAAATGGGCTGTTACTGCAAACTCTGCCCAACCTCTTGGATTTCCAGGGCCCAAGAAGACCCAGCTGACACACACACTCAGCTAGAAAGCTGTGGAGAGCCAATAGCACCAAGATACCTTTTGGTACATGATGGCCTTTTGTGCCAGGCCCTTCCTCTGATGGCCACTAGTAAGATCTGCATCTGCAAACTAGATCAGAAAATACAGGATGAAAACAAAAGCTACATTTGATGAAGCTTTTCCTCAACTGTCAGGATCTCAGAGCCTAATGCTGATGTTTAAAATAGGACAGTGGCTCCCCCAGGAGTAGCAGACACGAGCTGTCTATGTCCTCTGCTCCAAGGTTTGCTGGACCAGCATTTCCCTGCCCAGATCCAGATCAGTTACATCTCCACAGGCAAACACTGCAGTAAACAAAATTCCATAAATAAATCCACCAAAGTGTAAAATATTTACAGTACCGACATGTAAGGAAAATGCAATAATGCAATTTGATAAATGAGAATGATGTGGCCATGCTGCAGTGATGCAAGCTGTCGTTCCACACGTACACAAGGCAGCTGCAGCCCAACTCCTCCACTGAGCAGCAAACTCTATTTGGGATCTTCTCTCTCCAGTTCCCACAGGTTCAACATCCATTGCCCAGGGACAGGTAGGCTTTGGGATTCACGGGACAGCAGAGGCTTGAAGGAACTATCATGAGGTCAACATTTCAAGCTAACGGACTCTTTGCTTCACCTCAAAGAGATCAGTGCAATCAAGTTTTCCAGCAACTCCACAAAAGTCTACAAAACCCCATGTGAAACCAGTCAGTAGTGCACATTTTTTCACACAGAACAGTCCCAGCTTTCTCAGAAATTCTTTTACAACCTCAGTACTCTTAAGGTTTCTCACTGAAATTTGTGGTGATGTCAGCTCGTCAAAATATCAGTAAAGATCATTTTGGGGCAGTGATTTGATGTTTCACAAGCCCTGAAATTTCCACTAGGAAACTGAAGCAATTCTGTATGAAAAGAAGCCTCCTATGAAGCAAACAAAATCACATCCAGAAGTATTTCACATACAGTTACACACAATTTTCAAATAGTCAATAGTTTACAATTCTGATAAATAATTTTACATCCTCTCCTGGAGGACGTGCATTCTTGTACTGGAGAGTTTAAGGAAATACTCCACTGGGTTTCTGAATGCCCAAGCAGGTGCATCTCATCCTCTTCAAGTGTTTTTACACCACAAGCTCGACTCGCACAGCTGCAATTCCATAGTCTTCTGCTTTTCTGGACGATAAAAGCTCAGAAGAAACAAAACACCACAAAGTATTGACGCTTGGTTCAGTGCAATGAAGGAAGACCTCATATGTTCAGTGTTTAATTGTAGGAACTTTGACTTCCTGGGTTCTTCAGTGCAATTTTTGAGGGCAGTAGGAGACACAGAGCAAATTCCTCGCCAGTCAAGGGCTCCTCTTTGCTAGCAGAAGGCAAAACACAGCCTTGGGTCTTGGCTTGTCAAATTCTCAGTGAGGCTCTTGGGCACCGGATTGTCCCACAGCCTACGACAACACAAAAGGTGTTACTGCAGGACTAAGGATGGTGAGTGAGGAGGTGAAGACAGTGAGTGGAAGAGCCAGCTCTGGGTTTTCATCAAAGCAGGTCTGACAGTGAGCCAGGAGAGAGGTATGGCCATATCAGCAACACAGCAGCAACCAAGCAGCTGCCTGCCTGCAGAGATGGACTCACGTCTCCAAGGAGAGAGATTAAAGCTTTGAAAAGTCCTCAGGCCACTAGGACCTCAGAAAGCTGTGGAAGAACTGAGTTGCATACAAGCAACCTGATTTACTTGAGCCACCCTTCTTCATCTACCTCATTTGATGGAGTCAACCTCAAAGCCGCCCTTACTGGGCTTCTACCCTGCACAGCAGAGTGCCCTGTCAAAGGAACTGTGTGCTATAGCCATCAATCTGAGGAAGGACACAGGGGCCCCAAGCTTCAGCCAGGACCAGAAATATTCCTCAGCAGTTCCTCCCTGGCTGCTCTCATTACTGGGGAAGGCTGAGTCTGTTTTGGGCCAAAGAGACAGCTCAGGTAGGAGCAGACACTTGGCCCTGGGACCTGCATTACCAGAAAGTTACCAGAGGTGCTCTCAGAGGAGTTACGTTTCAAACTAGTGAAGGATGAGCGGATCACTCCTACAAGAGGTTTCTAATGGAGTTTGATACAGAGGGTTTGAAGAAGGAATGACAGAGTGGGAAAAACCAGGTGTGCGAGTATCTACAAGATACAGATCCCAGGACAGAGGGGAACTGGACAGGAATGTAACTCAGAAGGGAAATCACATGTAATGGGAGGAAGAAAACTTACAGGAAAAAATACAACAAACTTCCTGATGGGGATGTTACACGACTGGGTCATCATTTTTACCTCATTTAAAGCTATTGAGTGTTTCAGTCTCATTTTCCTGGAACTTTCTGAGGAGGTACAGTCAGCCTCGAAAACCCTCAGCTTACTTGCCTTGTGTGTGCATCCCCTGCAATACTCTGTTCCATGCCTACTAACCCAGGGCAGCAAGCTGGCATGGGTCATGCCTGCCTCAAGACTTGTCATCCCCAAATTCCTCTTGCTGAGCCGATACCCAGCCACAGAGCTTCGTGATGCCACCTCACCTTATGAACTGGATTCCCGGGCACTTGGCAAGTTCCTCCGCTAGCTTCGTGGCCCCACAGGCACCAATGCGATTTTTCTCCAGACTGTTTTAGAAACAGAAAACGAGAATTTTAACATCCAAAACCAAACCAAGAGTGGAAAACAGCTGAATAATCAGTGGCTCCTTCTCTGGCCCAAAAGAGCTACACTTTCGCACAAACACAGAAGTGCCACACAACTGACACCAGCCTCTTCTTTAACACCATAGTCCTGTTTATACCAGAGGTGTATGTGCCCTGCTCCATGTGGCTTCTTTCTAGCTACAGGACTTGTAAGCAGATTGTACAGCCTTGGAGCACTCTTAACAGAACCCACTGAGAACCTGGTGCCAAAAAATGCTGGTAACAATACTCTGGCCTCAGACACAACTATCCTGCTTGTACCTGTAGAACCGTCAGGTTCTACCAGGTAGTTTGCCTGCAGAAGACAAAGAAAACTCCATTCCTGACCCTATGACGCACAGGCTAATATCTTCATGCAGCTGAGGGATGGAAGACCTGCACTATGAAAGAGACACACCACGTATTCCAAAGGGCCAAGGGGAGGAAAGCTCCATGAACTGTTGTTCTTGAGCAGAAGGTGACAGTACCTGCTGGTAACAGCGCTGGGCTCCAATGCCACCATGCCAGTGCTCAAGCTGGTGACATCAACCCTGGCTGCTGGCTGCCCTGCAGTGCCAGCACAAGAGCTGCAGTTGAGCTTCCTATGAGTTCCTAGGGCCCAACACCCACAACTTAGGGTTGTCCTGGGTGGATCCTGTGCCTTGCCGCAGGCTTTCACAAAGGCAGGCTTTCCAAGCATCTAGACCCTCCCAGGCACTGAAGAGACATAAACCTTGCAGTAAGCAGCTCACCTGAGGTCATTAGGGGATAGGACTCAAGCCCTAGAAATACCAGTTTGTCTTTGACTCAAACCTGAAGCCTTCACAGACTAGCAGAATTCTGCTTAGATACCTATGCTGCAGACACCTTAAATAAAACAAATACTGCTTCAGTGCCTGTATGTCACCCAAGCAAGGCTGGCCCTCGATACAGGGAGTGGGCCAAGCGAGAAGTCAAACTGCAGGAGCCTGTCTGTCTGTTGTTCCTAATGGACATCCTCTTTTGGAAGCCCTGTCATTGAAAGCCCAATGACAGATAAACAAGTCTTCCTGGGGTTGGGCTGTACTCACTCCAATGTCTTCAGCTTTTCCATCACTGGGAGAGCATTGGCCAACTCTTGGGCTCCTCCATCTCCAAGGCTGTTCCAAGACAGTCTAAGACAAGAAATTCCAACTGTGAGTCAGTCAATAATCACAAGGGGAATGACAGCAGAGCTGTGATACCACCCTGTCAGCAACCAGCCTGTTTATAACAGCTTAATGCCCTCTCATCATGGCAGGTAAATGATTCTGCAGGGCATGTAGCAGCCAAAAAAAGAAAAGCAGGATGAGATCTAGCTCAAGAATTAGGGCCTTCCACCAAACAAGCTCACATTAAAGCTACAGGTAGCTCAGGACTGATGAGACTGCTGCTATCCCACGGGACCCTAGAATTAAAGTTAAGGTCCCTCTAGCGCAATGGGATAATTAAAAAGACGTAAGCTGGGGCAGGTTCCCAGCAGGCTCTTCACTAAGGTTCTCTTGGGCAGGTGAACACACATCAGAATGTAGTTAACCCATCAGTGCCATTCATTGAAAACAGGTTAAACATCCACACATGAGAGCAACCCTTTTTATTCCAGTGTGGAGAGTGAGACTGCACCTGGTGGTGCACCTTGTTTAGCTCCAGGCTGAGCTCTCCTTGCTCTGAGCACACAATTCAGCCTGAGAAGCTCCTACTCTGAAAGTCAACCATGGCCACCTTGTCAAAAAATGCAAGCCAGACTTGGCCTATGGAGAACATGAGGGGGAATTTGTCCTTCCTCGCAAAGCAGATGCTAAAAGACCAAGGATTATGGGAAGAGTTTGAAGAGGAGTCTTTTCCTCCATATTCTGTTCAGCTCATCACATTCAGCTTCCAATAGGTTGCTAGGTAGAGCAGGAAATTTTTGTCAGTCAATTTAGTCAATTAGTAAATTTATTGCTAGAAGGTCCTTAGTGGTGAGTATGAGTAGGTATTTAGCGGGATCAGCTGTCTGCTGCAGCTGAAAACAGGAGCAGACATTAAAACGAGTGGCCTTGTGTTGAAGGATCTCCTGCTCCAACCCCACACTCACATGATCTCCTCCATGGAAGGGCACTGTCGGAAGCCATGAGAAAGTGATTTTGAAGCATCATCAGTGATTCCACAGAGTCTCAAGCTGAAGCAGCAGGGAGAGAAAAAACAGAGAGCACAGTCTGCTGGCATCAGAACTGGTGGGGATACAGCACCAGGAGCAGCACCATGTGCCGCACTCCTGCGCGGTAACACTGCAAAGCAAGCTGGGCACGCTCTGCCCGGCAGCGCTTACGGCCCTGGTACTCACTCAACCTTCCGGAGGTGTTCAAAGCATGGCAGCCCCTCAGACAGGACACGGATACTTCCTTCCCCGAGGTCATTCTCTGATAAACTGTAAGAGTAAGGGAAAAGCTTGGAGTGGCCGCAGAAAAAAACCAGGAACACCAGAAAAAAGCCAGCACTAAAACGTAATTATGTGGATTAGCAAGTCAATAACCACGGCACAGACTAAGTGAGGACTCCAGCAGGGATGAGCCAGGTTGGCATCTGGTAACTCAGGATCAATTCCCTGCTTGGTGACATGGGAATGAGCCCTGCTTTAACTCACACCCTAAGCCCTTTCAGCTGTGAATCGCTTGCAGACAGTAACATGGGGTTATACCAGCTGCTAAGATGGACAAACCTGTGGAACATCCTGTGCTGCATGTGAAACTGGAAATAAGATGTTATTACTTGAGAGGAAGGGACAGTAAGAAGAGTGGGAAGAAGACAAGGCTCTGAAGGACTTGGGGAGCAGCAGTAACTGCCTCAGCATCAGATGCCCAGCATCTGCTGCTTTCTTAGCTATTAGCAAACACAAGCCATGGCACTACCCCAGCTCTAACATAGCTCACAGTGAAACTACCAACACCTTAAGTCATTTTGTTATTTACCAAAAGGACAAGATGGGAAAAGAAAAATGGAGAAGAGGGGGAGGAGGAGGAGGGGAAAGGGGTGGAGATGAGGGGAGGAAGCGGGGAGAGGAGGAGAGAGGAAAAAGGAAGAAGGAGGAGGATAATGTGGAGAAGGAAAATAAGGAAGAGAAGGAGAGGGAGGACAAGGAGAGGAAGGAGAGGCAAAAGTTGGAAGGGACCTACAATGGTCACCTGGTCCAACTGCCTGAGCAGTTCAGGGCTGACTAAAAGATAAAGCAAGTTGTTAAGGGCATTATCCAAGTAAAACCTAAACAACCACATAACCACAGTAAACCATATAACAATAAACATATAATGAAGAACGGTGGCATCAAGGATGCAGCAGAGGGAGTTACTTCACTTCACCTGCACTCTTTCAGGTCCATATGTAGAAATTCCAGCCCTCCCCACGTTATAGCATGCTGCTGTGGAAGGGTCCATGGCTACACGAAAGCCTGACAAACAGGGCAGGTGGAAGAGGTTTAACAATAGAAGAGATTCAAGCTGCCCCTGGCCAGTGACCTTCAGAGAGGGTCTTCTCTCATCCCACAAAAAGCATCTGGGACGGGTGGGGGAGTTGCCCTCTGTGGGTCTCCCTAAGCACAGGCAGAGTCTCTGTGACAGCCTGTGACCCAAAATGATTCCCACACATGGAGTGATACTGGTCCAGACATTGACACCATCGCAAGGGCACCGGCCATGACCTACCTTATCTCTTCCAGCAGCCCACAGGCCACCAGGGCTCTGGCCAGCTCCATCCCTCCCGCTGGCCCAATGTTATTGTTCTGCAAGCTAAGCAAAGAAACATAAACATTGGAGGGTTATTTTAGAATAAAGCTGTAACAGGAGCTCGTATTTAACTTGCCAAGCAGATAACTGCTACATTCTCAATTCTGAGACGCTTAAAATAATGTCTAAACGCAAGACCAGTGCACCGTGGCAGCCTACACCTCTTCCCATGCCTTCGTCACCTGGTCCAACGTATTCCCAGGGTATCCAGTGTTCCCAGCTGACACTTACTGCAGGATCTTCAAGTTGGTCATGTGAGGCAGACAGAGGGCAAGTTTCCTGACTGTCCCATCTCCAAACACATTCCTTGACAGTCTGGAAGGAGCAGAAATGGAATGTTTCAGAGAGTGAGCTACAGAAGTCTCATTCCTCACCTGTGTGTCACCCACACACAGCTGTGACCCACATTCCTCACTCACACATGCAGGGGATGGCGCTGAAAGGAGCTAATGTCCATGGTTCAAAAGGACTCTGAGAGTGGTAGGAAAGGACAACAAGGTTTCTTAATCCTGTGGCAGAAGTAAAACTGACTTGCACTTCTCAGTGCATTTCTCAGACTAATCTCCCTTGCTCACCGAGTTATCCTGAGATAGAATTAAACTAAAATGGCACATTTTAGTATGAAGGTTCTATGAATAGCTACGGCATTTTAACTGTAACAGGAAGAACTTCTTCTGATTTGTTATTTAAAGAAAAATATTTTATTTCTTTAATGTGGCAGGGCACATGTGTTCTATACACTGGTCTGAAATGGAACAACTGATAATAAAGTCTCTGTCATCTCCTCTCTGTTTTTGCAAGCACACAGATGAACAGTGATTTCTTGGGCCACACAGACACCGCACAGCCCCCAGGCCTGAGACACTGGCGATTAAACCGCAGGTTCAGCTCTTCCCCTCGATGCAGTCTCTATGGTTCTTGGGGATCTCTGAGAGATTCCAGTGAACAGTCCCCGAACCTCCCACATTCCTGTCCCATGTAGCTATGAGTTTTGATCCTGCTCTCATAAGAACCAGGGGTAGAAATTATTCTGGCTTTACGGCAGCCAGATAAGATTTGGTTCGTTTGCCTTGATTTTCACCCAGCTTCCTGAAGGGACCTTGGAGATGACACACTTACAGCAACTCCTCGATGCGCTTGCAATAGACGAGAGCTTCCATCAGCTCTTCCCCTCCAGTAGGACTAGGATTGTTCCCTGAAAGGCTGAAATAAGGAGGAAAGATTCAGGGACTGAACAAGAATCAGAGCATACCGGCTTAAGATATTCTACCTGGCATGATGGGAGAGCTGGGTCACTGCAGTTCTGGGCTACACAAGGCTGCAGCGGCGTGTCCAGAGACATGAGTCTCCGGAAAATGGCCTGGGGATTTCTAGTGGTTTTTGTGAAGTACTGAGTCACTCCTGCCCCTGCAGATACTGGGGGGAAGAAGTCATTTTCCTTATCTCAGATAGAACTGGGAATTTCCTTTTCTTGTTCAAGTCATTTCCAATTTTTTAATTCCAAAAATATTACACCCAGAGACAAGCCAATAGTCTGGATGCTGTAATTTCTGTTCCCTTGGAGGAAGGACAGCTTGAATCCATCTCAGAGAGCCTTGTCTACAGGCTGTGTCCTCACTTTGACCAACTCTCAATTTTACCTCTACATCCACCAGTAAAAGTAGGCGGTGCAGCAACACTGGGGGTGACCACACTGGGAACTGTACAGAGCCCCAGAAAAGGTGCTGCGTGGATCTGACATTTGTACAATTCCCTACGAGCTTAGAGATTTACTTTCCAGGGGACAATGGAGTCGGAGATCTCTCTGTTCAAGCAGGCAGAGAAGGCTGGCAAATGCCCACTGCTGTTCCTGGGATGACCACATGAGGACATGGCCACAACCATCACTCTCAGAGAGTCTGCACTGGCAGAATAAGCCATTGCCAGTCCCAGTTGTACATGGTGAGGGCGGTGGAGGGAACACCTTCCACTGGTGAGGTAGATTTTGTGTCTTCAGTGACATTTAAACACTGGAAGGTGGAACACCATATAGATGAAGGTGGCCCAGAGCTTCCCACACAGGCCTGCCCCCCAACTGTGACCATAACCGAAATAGCTGCAAACGAAACAAAAGGACTCACTCAATTCTCTTCAGATTCTGCATTTCCAGCAGGACAGCGGCGAGATTTATCAGGCCTGGATCTCCAATCTTGTTGTGGCTCAAACTTGAAAGAAGAGAAGAAAGGCTGTGTTGTAAAGGAGAACGCCAAGCGTCAGGCAATACACGAGATCTGATTTACTGTCTCCCATCTGCTGGATGACACCTCTGAACGTCAGCAGCAGAATCAAAGAGCTGCTTCTCTCATCTGTCTGATGAAAGACTAATAGCTGTTCATGAGGCTTTAAAAACAAATAATTCCATAGAGCAAACAAAATCACTGGATCTTGTTAATGGGGGAGAAATTAATTCAGCCAGAATACCAAGACCAGCCAAAATACCAAGGGAGGCCACAGCTGGTTATTCTTTCCAAACTACTGCAATGGAGAACAAACAGAATCTGGGTAGAGGGAGGAAAAAAGGGCAGCAAGTCTGGGGTTGTCTCTAGATTCAGATCTTTTCAGAGTAGGGAAGTGCTGGTTTCCCAGGCTCTCCCAGGAGAGAAGGGGGCCTCTGGCCCTGTTCTGGATCCGAGGGATTCCAGAGATCCAGAGGCTGTTTAACCTACTTTCAACATGACTTCAGCAGAGTGGGGTTAGACTAAATTCTCCCCTTCTGGACATCAAGCTCTGCTTTCCTCTAGCCCAAGACACCTCATCCATGAGCATTTTGCAGCCTCCCTGCTTTTGTTAGAACATTGTGTACCAGCACATCTGGGTCTCTCCAAACATTGGCACTAGCGGTCACATTGCTGGTGATGAGAAACAGCAAGAAAGGAGAAACTTACTTGATCTCCTCCAGGTAACTCATACTCCTCAAGGCCTCTGCGAGTCTGGTGCAGCCATCGTTACCAATATTGTTGTGGTTCAAGCTGGAAACAACACCCCCAGGAAAATGGATGTTAAGCTCCTGTTCCTCAGGATCACAAGCCAGGCTAGAGGCGAGCTGCAGTCACATACTCACATGAGCCTTTTCAGACATGGCATTTCCCGTAGTCCCAGGACAAGCTGAGGAACATCAGCGCTGCCGAGTTTCATGTAGCCGAGGCTGGAAGACGAAATAACATAGGAAGAACTAACTATACCCGGGCAGTTGTGTAAACACTCAGAGCGGAGGAGAGCAGAACGAGGGTGGGAGAGAAGCAGGAAGGAATTCTAGTCCCTGTGAACAGTTTTCAGTTTTGTTCCCTAACGGAATTCTGCTAGACATGTTTGGATCCTGATAAAATACTAAGAGAATCCCACATCTCTGGAGCAAGAGGTGAGCTCCTCACGGAGCAAGGTTCCGCTGTGACCACAAGATAGCAAAGCTCTCATGACATCAACACTCGGTCCAGTGGTACTTCCTAACAGAAGGATGCCTTATACATAGGTGCCTGGAAAAGCCATCTCTGTGTGCAGGCCACCAGATTGTACTCCAGGAGCGAAACGCTGGCTCTGGAGTTACTGCACAGAAAACAATGTCTCCTAGTCTGGACAAGATCCAGGCAAACCCCACCACTAAACCACTTGATTTCTTCACTGGACATTCCCTGAGTTGATCTCTGTCTTTCTCACTCGTTTCTCACTGCAAATGAAAAGGAATTGTTACTTCTTCCCTAGCTGAAGTCCTCCAGCGATCAGGAAAACTGTATCTGTCCACAGCACAGGCAGAAGAGAGGCCACAGTTTAACTAAAGCTTCTGGAAAGGCCAGTCAGACTCTGGACAGCCTGGTAGCACCACACTCACTTGAGCTCTTCCATGGCCTGGCAGTTCTGCAAGCCCGTGAACAGATCATCGACTCCCACTGGCATAATACTGCTCGAGGTCAACCTGCAGAACAGTAAGGATCAAATCAGAAGGTCAAAGTCTCAGCATAGTTCACCAATAGGCAAGATGCCTCATCCCAAACTCCAGCTAGAACAGATGACAGGGACCAGTGAGCATGATTTCCACACCTCCCATGTACAGACTGTGAGGATCAGGTAAGTTCAGAGATGTTCACATGATGCACCAGCACAGTCTCTGCCCAGGCCAACCAACCGCCAGCATTTCTCTGGGCAGAGATGTCCTAGATAAGCATTTCATAAGTATTTCAGAGAGGATCAGGGCAAGCACAGTGTTGAGTAAACAATCAAGATGTGGAAGAGACCACAGCTGGACACGTACCCAAACTTCTTCAGCTCTGGAAGAGGCAGCAAAATCCTGAGTAGCATTTCTGCTTCATCATTTTGGAGCTCAACGTGAGACCACCTGCAAGAACAGAACAACAGGTTGAGATGATGTCCACTGATGATAAAAGATACACAAATAAAATACATCTCTGCTGGGACATTGAAGAAATGTTACAACATTGACACTTGACAAGGTCCCATGGGAGCTTCCAGCCACAATAAGAGGATACAGGTTGTCTAGGCAGAAGGGAGAGATTTAGATGCCTTCAAAGGATACCCCAGGAAGTCACAAGGTCTATGGGTCTTTTCTATTGTCCGTCTAAACGTTTTAGAGGAGAGGGCTGGAGCACCTCTCCTACAAAGACAGGCTGAGAGAGTTGGGAGTGTTCAGCCTGAAGAAGAGAAGACTCCAGGGAGACCTTCTTGTGGCCTTCCGGTACCTGAAGGGGGCCTACAAGAAAGCTGGGGAGGACCTGTTTACAAGGTCTTGTAGTGATAGAATGAGGGGTGATGGTTTTAAACTAGAGTAGGGTAGATATAAATTGGACATTAGGAAGAAGTTCTTTACTACGACAGTGGTGGAATCCTGGAACAGGTTGCCCAGGGAGGTGATGGGGGGCCCATCCCTGGAGCCATTCAAGGTCAGGCTTGATGGGGCTCTGAGCAACCTGCTCTAGTTGCAGATGTCCCTGCTCCCTGCAGGGGAGTTGGACTTGATGACCTTGAAAGGTCCCTTCCAACTCAAACCCTTCTACGATTCTATGACTTCAAGTAGAGCACCCGGAGGGCAGGGACTGGGCCCTTGCACTGGCTCTCCCTGCCCTGCTCTGTGCTCTCCCGCACACACAAGAACAAGCTATTTCCCTCCCCCAAAAGTCCTCTATGGTGCCTGGCAACTCACCTCAGCTCCTGAAGCTGAGCACATTTCTCACAAACCCTTTGGTAGAAGCAAGCGTCCTTGGGTTCTGGCTTGTACAGCTTCAGCCTGCAGGGTGCAAACACACCATGTCACTGCCAGTGATGACCAGCAGGCACCCACTGCAACATCTGGTGAGCCTTAGGGCCAGGCCTAGAACCAGATCAGAGCTTTGCAAGCGCCCTCCCTGGGCTCTCCTGCTATGTCCCATCTACACCACGGTCCAGTGTAGATACACAGCCATTCCCCAACCACATGAGAAAATAGCTGCCACCTTTTTCAGCCACGCAAAAGGAAAAAGACTGTAATGCTTTTCCCTCCCTACACATTCCTGCATGTCCTAAGAGTCTTCAAAGAGCTCCTGGTCCTGCAGGGAATGTAGGTAGGTTGTTTTACCTCACACAGGTCCAGTGTGGGCCTGAAGGAGGGTGGCCCGACAGACACATGCACATAATAAGGTTCCTTCTGCATCTGTGGCACAAAGGCACTCTGCAATGGAGACTAGAGCCTCAGATACTCTGAAGATATTTTTCATCCAATGGAGAGTTTCAGAACAAGCAGAAAATAAGGACAAACAGTCACTTTCTCACCTGCTAACAACTGATTCCACCTTCTCCAGGTAGTGTGGGGACCTTATGCCTAATTGGAAGAGGGGTTTATCTTTACATATCCTGAAAAGTTAGAGATTAGAGAACATCATAAGCCTGTGAACTCTCGCAGGAGAGTAAATGCTGTTTACCAGAAGAAAAATCAGGAGGGCTAGATGGTGTGGGACTGTATTGACACATGGACACTAATCACACATCTCTGACCAGGTTTGCAATATTTAAACGAGTTCCAAAGACAACCTAATCTGGGCACCCCAAGGGAGACCAGGAACATGGTCTCCTTTCCTCTACACCTCCTAAGGTGTGTGACCACAGACTTTCTGAGTACTTCTATCCACCAGATATTTGGGTCAAACTCGCTACACGTTCGCTAATGGCTTACAAGTGGAGTGCCAGCTTCAATCCCCATTCCTTAACAGTATCAGACTAAGAGAAAATAGCTATAAGCTAGCAGAACTCAAGGTGCTACTTACGTGATCTCAGTAATGTTGCCATAGGCCTGGAGAGCCAGCTCAAGAAGGTTTGTGACACTTTCGTTACGTACCCACGGCTCTTCTATGCTGCAAAGCAGAACACAGGCAGCTCTGCTTGATCCCACATATGGATCCAACTCTGCCTCAGCACTCTAATGGACATGGCAAGGCTGCTCTGCTCACCAGAGTCATGTCTATGTAAGAAATGGGTGCAAACCAGGAGCAAACGGAAGCAGCCCAGCATCCATCAGAGGAGGACACAAACGTCAGCCTCTCTGTTGCCTGCCTACAACAGACAGCAGCAGGAGGAAGCCCAGCCCTTGTGCTCTAGAGCAGCACATCTGGGGAGAAGTGAAGAATTCATTGCTCCGGTGAACTGCAGGGTGCTCTGGTGAGACCTCTGGTGAGGACACAGCAGGAATATGTCCACCAGAATTAGCAACCTGATTTGTAAGGCAGGTGGAGCTGTAGAGACAGCGCAGTTTATGGCCACAGCTTTACATGATGCTTCGTACAAACTGAGATAAAACCGCTCTACTAGTAACTTAGGGGTCACCAGTGGGCGTGTCTCAGGTCAGTACTACCTCTCTGTGGAAGAAGCACGTTTCTCTTTTGGT
Source organism: Todus mexicanus (assembly GCA_013389965.1). Lineage (NCBI taxonomy): Eukaryota > Metazoa > Chordata > Aves > Coraciiformes > Todidae > Todus > Todus mexicanus. Next base: position 3,180 of record WEIS01087248.1, on the reverse strand, counting down.
TTTGATGAAAGGAGATGTTAGATGACCAGAAAAGCCTCAAATCAGTTCCTAAACCAGCACAGTGACACAGTACCTGATTTTCAGAGGACCCAGATTTTTCCTCAGGGAATGCAGAAGTCTCTCTGCAGCCTGGACTGTCACATTGTTATTTGAGGACCTGGAACCAAAGGTGACTATGCTGAACAGCTTATGGACAAGGCCAGGCAGAGAGGTCCAAGCAGCCATTAACTCACATGAACTCTGTCAGACCAGTGCACTTCTCCAGGAGCAAGCACAACTTTTCCAGGTGATCCGGCTGAAAGTTGCATTCTGCGAGTCTGCAAAGATGGGAAAGAGAAAACTCTGAAGTTCCTTACAAACAGCTCAGCCTTTCTGATCCAGAAATCTCAGGCATCACAATCCTTCCCCACAGAGAAAGAAGGACAGCGCCAGGAAGATGCTGGAAGGTGCTACTTTGGATGCCCTGCAATACCATGGAGGGTTTCCAAAAAAGATTGTGGCAACACTTCAAAAACACCTCTCGAGATGTTCTGATACAGCACATGTGTGTGTGCTAATGCGGCAGCTCTTTGTAGCATCCTGTCCTGTGACAGGGACCATGGGCACACCCACACAGGTCCCATAGGTGAGGAAGCAGTGAGAGAAAGGGACGTGGGATTCTCTGTGACATGAGAAAGCTCCTGTGAGAAAGCAATTCAAAGGAAATTTATCAACTAGTAGTGCAAAATATCACTGTGCTGGGAGCAAGGGGGTACAACAGGCTTTGTCTGCCTTGTCCCTAGAAAAATGGCACTACCTTTGGCAAAGAAATCACCCCCCAAAAATCTGTACCCTTACCTCAAAATCTTTCTTGAGTCATCTCTGCTTGTCAGCGTGAAAGTTATAATTGCTTTGGAGCACAAACTGCACAGAGAATACATGTGAGTGTAAGATTTGGAGGGGAAAATGGTATTTATATATATTTAACAATATATCAAACTGCACGAAGCAACCCAGCGCAGCAGTGACAGAGGTCCCTGGCCCAGCTCACCTCTCCCTACCATAAACTAGCACAGGGAAATGCTTCAATAAGGTTTTGCAAACACTAAATTGGCATAAGGCAGCACTTGTTTGGGCAACAGAAACAGACATGAACGAAACCTTTGCATCCACTTATACATAAAGGTAGTTGAAAGCTTGGCCCTCATCATTATAACCAGAAGATCACAAACTTTTGAAAATTAAGAGGAAGGGAAGAAATGAATGAAGGGAAGACTCAGAAATTAGTGGAGGCGAAACACACACCTGACTTGAACTTCAGTGGTATTTCCAGATGTGGCAAAGGCATTTATGAGATGCAGAACTCCATCCTGAGAAATCCTGTTGTGGCTGAGACTGCACAGAAGAGAAGGAAGGTGTTAAGAGTCAGCGTTATCCTCAGGCTCCTCAGACGCAGAGGGGAAATTCAAGTTGGCACCAAAGGCAGAGGAGTTGGTGGGGTGCTGGGCCCCTTTGGCTGTGCTAAATGCACCAAACTCCTCATGCATGATTTAGGTGATACTTGGGTTCAAGGCACAGCTATGTCCACAGAACCTATGGACCCTGAGTTATTGGCAAAGGACAACATAGACAGGAAAGTGATGAACTGAAGATGCAGGGGACTGGGTCAGCTTCTGCCACACCGCCCCACCATGGGTTTTGTTATCTCCTGCTGATGCCAACAGAAAGACTTTGACTTAGTTCAGCAGGTTTGGGATCAGACCCTGGCCTGGAGATCTCAAATTGTGTTCATGGCTCACTCAGACCTTAACTTCTAAGGCAGGAGTGGGCAAGAATCATGACAACCAGCCTCAGGAGGGATAGTACAAACACCCTCCTGCCAGGGCACCTCATATTCACAGCACGGTTTCTTACTTGAGGGAACAAGTAACGGGCACTCGATACAAGTGGTCTAAGAGGCATCTCAGGCCTTCATCTCCCAACTGATTTCTGGAGAGACTGAAAGGCAGAAGAATAAGGTAAGCAATCAAAACTTGTCCTTTTAAGCAACAAGGCTCCTCTGAATAGCTTTGAAGGAAAAAGCCAAACCTCCTGGAATGAAATCCCAGCTCAGCCGTTAAAGGTCTAAACCAACCTCCTGCCCTGCAAAACTACATCATGCAAAAGCCCCAGAGCAAGCTCAAATGAAGAGCTCTGAACATAAGCTCAGAGCAGAGCTGTGATGAAGCAACAAATGCCTCAAAACAGTCACAGGGTGAAAATCCCAAGGAAGTTATTCCACCAGCTCAAGTCCTCTCAAAATATCTCTATAAAGGAGCAATAAGACAACTAATCAATCTTGTTTCTAACTATTCTGAACGAGCACATGTAGCACACACAGACAGGCTGGCAAACCCCAGGCAACACTGAACCCCACCAACCCAGCTCGCCCCCAGTGAATCCCATTCAAGGTCATGGTAACAACCCCGTCCCCACTTACTCCACTTCTGCCGGCCACCCGTACTGCTCCAGGACTCTGCAGAGCTCATCTACCTGCCCTCGACCGATGGCGCAGTCTGTCAGCCTGCACAGGAGACAGCAGGAGAGTTAAAGCACAGCTGGTCACCAAGCTCAGCCTGCACAGAGAGAGCTGCCCATCAGCAGCTCTATTTTTGCACCAATCTCCGTGCAATGTTCCCCAAAATGAAAACACTCAGTGGTGCCAGCGTTTGATACTTCTCATAACACCTCCCTGAGGTTAGAAATGACAAAGCTCACGTTGTAAGTGGGAAACAGATCTTTTCTCATTTTCTGCCTCTTCCTCGGTGCCCAACTGGAAACACATCGTGGTGTTCTGTACAGGAGCACTCAGCAACCATCACTCCCAGAGAGATGCAGACACGTATCACATACGCATCACACCGATGCCCGTATGGGCATGCAGAACCTGAGGTGCACATTTGGAAAATGCAATGGCTAGGGCTTGATTCAGTTGCCTGTGTAGAAGAATTTGGTGCTACTCAAGATGATGGTCTCCTGGGGTGCATTCAGAAGAGTGTGGCCAGCAAGTCAAGGGAGGTTCTCCTCCTCCTCTACTCTGCCCGCATCTGGAGTGTTGTGTGTAGTGCTGGGCTCCCCAGTTCAAGAGGATCAGGGAAATACTAAAGAGACTCCAGCGTAAGCTGCGAGGATGATTAAAGGACTGGAAGATCTCTCTTATGA
>WEIS01087247.1:1123-37847 GCA_013389965.1 Todus mexicanus | reverse complement strand
AAAAAAAAAAAACAAAAAAAAAAAAAGCAGGCAGGCATCATGAGCGAGCCTGGCCCTCGCCATCCTCCTCTTCCTCAGCATCCTTCCTCCCGCCCCTCGCCCCGCCCCGCCTCCCCTCCCGGGCGCACCGAGAGCCGGGCCCCCGCCGCGCCTCGCCCGCCGCGCTGACCCTGCGCATCGCAGCCGCGGGCAGGGGGTCACCGGGAGGACGGGGCGCAGACGCCACGAAAGCGGCCCCGCTTAAATACCTCCGCTCCCGCCTCCCCGAGCCGCACAGCTCCGCGAGCGAGGGGCCGACGAGAGCCAGCAGCCTCCTGCCGCCGGGGACCTTGCGCGCCCGCGTAATACCGCCGCCGAGGAGCAGAGGCAGGGCCGCCCCATGCCTGCGCACTTGCTGCAGGAGGAGGTAAGCGGAGCCGCTTTGTCTTCCCCTCGCCCCCCCCCTCCTCCTCCTCCTCCTTCTCCTTCATCCCCGCGGCTCCGGCAGCGCTGCGCTGCTGCTGCCTCGGCGGGGAGGGTTTGGGCATCCCAGGCAGACCCGCAGACACCCAGGGCTGCTGCAGACTGCGGGGCTCTCGGCTCCGCTGCTCAGTCGTGAGGCGAAGTGTTTCGGTGCTCACTGAAAATACTGCCCGAACCTCCCGGGGAGACCGTGGCTGAAGCGGGGATCGCCGCCGCCGCTGGGGGATCTCCCCGCCGAGCCCATGCCCTCACCCAGACTGAGCCGAACATACAGGTTTATCTTAAAACCATCCGTCTAAGCGTGCTGGTGAGGGCTCTTCAGAAAGGTCTTTTGTGCCAAGAGGTCGTGGTGGTTTTGGTAGTGCTCAGGCTGCGATCTTTTTATTTTATATTGTTTTATACTATTTTATTTTATTCATTTATTTGTGTATATATAAGAAAGGGCTGTCAACTGCAGTGGTTTTAAAGCAAATTCTGTAGCAGAGAGCGTCTCTAGGACAGACACAAGGTGAAAGCAGCCACCAGCCCAGATGAAATGAATGACTGTGTGTCTGCATCGCCTGAGCCAAGCAAACATACAATGGGGACGCTGCCCATTTTGGGCATAAGAAGATCTGAAAAACAACCCAGCACCAGGAGGATACGTAGATCTATTGGATCTTCAGAGATGTTCTTTTTGGTTTTCCTCCTCCTGGCAACCACCCTTTGCCTGAAGGGAGGCAGGGGCTGATTCTGGTATTCCTGCTCTCGCCTTCTCATCCTTCTCCCTTCTGCCTGTGCCATGGAGGTAAATCACAGCCCTGCTCTCTCGCCTGTCACCGGTACGCAGGGTCTCCTCTCATAGTTTTGTGCAGGTGCTGTGACCTTCCATGGATGCTGTGATGTGAATAACTTTCCTCCTTTCCTCACCTGAAAGGGATGCCAAGGGCAGTGTGCTCAGACCATGTGTGATGGTCTTGGCATGTATTTTGGGTCATATCCTGGAGGCTGGAAAGACTCCTGTCCCTGGGTCATGTTGGGCATATTCAAATATACTGGACCCGGGATTCAGTGCCCTGGGGCCCCGATGCTGAACCCAGTGCTAGAGCCTTTGAGCTGCAGTTGATTGTATAAGCTGGCTGGGTGCCAGGATCACCTATGGTGTGTTCAGTGCTGGTACGGCGTGGGGAGGGGTTGGAGATGGGGGAACACATCTGTTCTGCAGATGAGAGCTGCAAAGTCATTCAGAAATGAGAGAGAGATCATGAAAATGTTTTTGCTGGCTTACTCCCCCGTTCAGCTCTAGACCCAGATCAATCCTCATCCCTTTTTCCTCAGTAGAAGCCGCAGAAGCCACTATAGCCATAAGAGGGTAAAAAATCCTCTTTCTTTCTCATTTCCCTGGTCTCCAGCTAAACAGCTGCCCACTCTCCCTCCCTGTTCCCCCCACGCTCCCCCTACCAAGTCTGTAAGGGTGGAGCAAAATTGCACAGCAGCTTTATAGCCCTTTAGATTTAAGGCTAGTTAGTTTACGTGTGAGAAATGACCAGTTTGATTATATGAATGTAATTCCAGCAGCACAGGTATGCTGGTAAAATTCCTCATGTGGTTACGACTCTGGAAGAAGAGGTTTTATTCCTCTCAGCTGTTTTCTTTGCGCTCTCCCTCCTCCTCCTCTGCCGCTGTGTAACTTTCACAGTGACATAAGCTATTGCTGAGGAGAAAAATGCAACTCCAACCCCACATTCTTGCTCTGGAAGCAGCATGTCTGTATGGGGAGCATTACCCATCTAATTATACCACTAGACCTCTGTTGGGAATTCTTCCTGCATAGACAAGTCTTAGGCCTTTTTGCTAGATTGTCTTCTGGACAAGGAAAAAAAAAATTGTGCTCCTGCCAAAATGCCAGATGAGAATATCTGACACTTCGGAATGGGCAGGACGTTTCCTTGCCTAATCTCTGGATTAGAAGACATCTCTCACATCTCTTTCTGGGGATTGCCTCTAAATTCTCCAGCAGCTCAGAGTATCATACCCTCAAAACATTAATTAGGAAAGCAGGCAGAGACAGCCCATAGCCAGGATGCAGAGGGAGACGGTGATGAGCTCAGTAGCTGCCTGGGTTCAGAGAAAGCAGCAGGATACTTCATGTCCACGTTTTTTCCTTTGTAATCTTTGATTCCAGAAGAAAAAACTAAGAGGACTCCCTCTGCAGAGATCATTTTGCTTTCCAAATGTGGGGTATCTGTCAGCTTTGCCAGCTCCTCCCTGTAGGAAGGTAGGTCTGTAACCCTCTAGTTTCTACCCTTGGGAAAGGGAGGAGTTGGGGTGGCCACCTAAGCTGCCTGGCCTAATTTTAATGCCTCCCTCAGGAAACTAGGCCACGGTAGGATGGTGGTCTTTTATGAATCTCACGTGCCTGGGTGGGAGCCTGCTGTTAATTCAGGAGACATTTCTACTGGGGAAAGGAGCTTTCCTGGCTTGGCCATGCTCCCTCCCATGGTACCAGCAATCCCATTCCTTTTGTTGCCTCTTCGCACATGCAGCCTGTGGTGTGGGCAGCAGAGGGACATGTCCTTTGGGCAGGTTCCCAGGAGACGTGAAGATAGGGGCAGCATGATCTCCCACCGCTCACATAGCACATGCTTGGCACCCCTAGGGTCGAGCCCCATTGGGGGCTTGGGCTCTGGGCTGACAAAGGGCTGTGAGCAGCGGCAAGCATGTGGCTGTCATGATGGAGATGGAAATCGGTGATTCAGGGTTCAGTGACCTGTCTCATTAGGGTCAGTCCTGCCTGCTCCTTTCGTCATGCATGCCTGATTGGGCAGGCTGTCACTCAGCCAGGGCAAACAAGCGTGTACAGGGGGAATGTTGTGTCACAGTTACAGGAGGGAGCCGGGAGCCAGGCTGAGCCAACTTGCTGCTTAAAACTTCCTCTCTGCATGCTGGTGGCCTTGGCTCAGAGGATTGTCTTCCCATGCCTCAGTTTGCCTGTGGGTGGAAAGCAAGAGAGGGATAAGAGGCTTAGCAGCAGGCATAGGCTAGGAGCTATGTGTCTATCTGGAAGCACATTGCTCAGCTGCTTCCATTCACTGATCTCCAAGCATATCCGTCTTGCCATGTCCCAGACTGGATGGTGAGGCAGGGACATGTAAGGAGGCTCCCCAGAGGAATCCCCCTGTGGATCTTCCTGACACTCCCCCAGTGATTCCTGATGGGGTGACACAAAGCAGCAGGATATCAGGAGCAGCCCAATGTTATATAATAAATCTGTTTCAGAACATATTTCTCTCCCACCTCTTTGTTCATTCACAAGATTTCCTTTATTGTTGTCTGCTTATGTACAAGCCCAGACCACAAACCCACCTAAAAACGCCCACTAATAAAACTGATGGAAAATTAAAGTCCTTGCAGTCTGCAAATGATCTTGCCAAAGCCACTGGTGGATAAAAGACTGGCTTTCAAGTATTTTTCTTTACCTTCTACACCCTGTCCACCATTCACCTCCTCTTCCTAGAAGGATTATACCCCCTTTCTCTCAGGCCATGTTTCCATGGGGCCAGAGTAGGCTCTCTATGGTGCCAAGGTCTCAGCTGAAGAAATGGAGCCTGCCAGGGAAACTGCAGGCTGCAAGTCTTGGTGCTGCCAGCCTAGCTGCTTGTTTCTATACCCCGCATTGGTAACCACCAATTCTTGTTTTGTTTTTTCCTTTCTTGAAAACGTCCATTGCCGTCTCTCCAAGGAGTTCTCCTCCACTTCCAGCACCACCACTGTTGGCACCGTCACCTCCCGGGTGGCCAGGAATGGGGATGCCGTTATGGAGAAGGACTTACTCAATCATGAGGACTTAGCAGGAGACCGAGGCACGGTAGACGATATCTTTGATGAGACCTACCGGGAGAAAGAGGGCCCCAAGCCCCCCATGCGTTACGTCTGGAGGAATATCATCCTCATGAGTTTGCTGCATCTAGGGGCCATATTCGGGTTGATGCTGATACCTTCTGCGAAGATCCAGACATTGGCATGGGGTAAGCACATTCCTCTATTTGTTTCTTGGCATTTACAAACCCCAAGTCTGTTGGGTGGTACTTTTTTTTCCTCCAGGCCCACAAGCTCGGGGAGGAGAAAGAAGGAGGCTGATTAAAGAACAAACTTGATTCGCAGGCATTAGGCTTGGAAGTGGCCCATACCTGAATGTGCAGCCACTTCTAGGGTGAAGCACAGAAAATGTTTGATGGAGTACTATGCCAGTCCTGGAAACTTAGGAAGAAAGATGCTAGCAAGAGCACTTCAGGGGGTGGCTGGGGAGGCAAGGTACAGGGCATTATTTGGCACGAAGCTGCTGCCCAAATACAAGAACCATTCCTGTCCTTACCAACAGAGGGTAAATCCCAAAAAGCCCCCGTGTGTGAGTTGAAAGAGACAAGACACAGTTGTGCTGAAGGTAAAAGGCAAGAGTTAAGTCTGAAACTCAGGCCTTTTATCATTCTAACAGTAGCACAGATTAGCCCCCATTATCCCGGAACTAAGCCTGACAACTTTCAAAAAATAAATAAGCAGCTCTCCAGGCAGCAAATTCCAGCGGAAAGCACAACGCAGCAGAAGGTAGCTAGGCGAAGCTCCCTTTTCTCAGAGACCTTATGCTGGGTAGGAACCAAACTTCGTCTTTGACTGCTTGAAAGGCAGCTGGGCCCGCAGCCCACACTCCAGGGGAGCCCTGCTTTCCACGAGCTTTTGTGTGGACTCCTGGAGGAACTGGGAACCCAAACAGCTCCCAGTGGGGAAGTGGAGAGATTGTATCCAGCCCCTGCCTTCCTGTGAAACAGAGCATCCTGAAATGAAAAGCAACAGTCTAATTTGAAACCTGCTGGCATGGCTTTTGGTTTCAGTGGTGCTCCTGCAAAGTGTTCATCTGGCAGCAGTGTCCTGGCCAGTCCAGCTGTGAACAGGCTCTGGAGCAATCTACTTGGTCTGTCGTGCTGGACGGCCAGACTGGCTCTCTTCCTCCTGGACCATCTCAGCCTCTCACAGGCAAAGGCCTTGGGGATGGACATCACTGGAGGCCACAGGACTTTGTGAGAGGCTGGCTACAACATCTGCAAAAGCACAGAGACCTAAGTGTTCCCTATACGGCAAGCATAGCCTTTTGGGGAGGGCCTTACAGAAGAAGACTTTGATGGGCCTTTCCCTTGTGAAAACCTGACAGGCTGCACTCTCCAGGATGATGGGCTGGGCAGAGCATGCAGCCTCAGCACAAGCTTGGAGGAGCTTTTCAGGGCTCTCAGTCCTCCTACTCAGTGTATCCCATCCCTGGGCTCTCAGCTGGAAGCTAGGCAACTAGGCAGGAGGTGCCTCTCACTCACTGACCTGACAGCCTGGGTCCTCCAACCCCAGCCAGATATTCTCAGGTCGTCAGGGCAACGAGGAAGAAAAGAGTCAGTTGGATTTGCTTGTTTCATTTCAAGCTGATGGTGATGTCCAAACCCATCCAACTCTTTCTTTGAGCTCCCCTGAGATGCTTAAGTGGCCTTGAGCATCTTGATCCAGAAGGTTAATGCTGCTTTGCATTCTGCTATGCCACACCCACCCCAAAATGGTCTCTGAGGCAGTATCTTTGCAAGGGCATGACTGTTCAGGATGTCTATATAGCATCCCATGGCATTTCATGGGAATCTGTCTCTCCTGCTCTTCTCCTTCAGTCCTCTGATGTGAAGTACCAGTTGCGCTCCTGCCACTGTGAGGCACTGCGAGATTCCTTGGTGGCTTCTGAAGTGAGAAATGCTGTAGGAATGGGAGAAGGACATGGAGTTTAGGGGAACTGCATTGTTCCAGACCGGATGAAGATCCATCTTGCCTTACCAAAGCTGGAGTAGCTCCCTGTCCTGTGTCCCTGGCACTTATTCTGAGAAAGGACCACACTTCCTTGCACCATGTAGCCCAGTCAGAGCTTTCCCCTACAGTTCATCCTCCTCCAGTTCTGACCAGAGATGGGATACTGTGATTCTTCACAGGTCTGGCTTCTCAGCAAGGCTCCTTGTGCCTTCTTGAATTGCCCTCTTCTCAGTTCATGCCTTTCTTTAGCACACACAAGGCACCTGTGGCTGTCATCTCAGTGACTTGCTGAGATTTTCCCAGTGATCACTTGCAGTGATTTTCCCAGAACCCCTTGGTAACAAGGAGAGGACCGTGGTTCCCATTTTACACACAAGGATAGAGCAGCAGAGACTTAAGTTGCTCCCAGCAATACACTATGGGCTCATGGCAGAGCAGGTCTCCCAGTGGTAGTTCTGGAGCTGCTGGGGTTTTTGCTTGTTTCTTTGTTTGCTTTTCAGATCATTTCTTCCTTAGGCTGTGTACATATAATATAAAATTAACATGGCCCCAGATGTTCTCTGCTGTGATGCTACAGGCAGCCATGGTGCCTGGTAGCTGATCTGCCTTCTATATGTTATTGTAAGGAGCAATCCCCTGCTTATACCCTCTTCATCCAGGCCACCGTCTCCTTGATGTTCCCATCCCTCTGAAACCAGTTATATTGGTGACTGTCCTCTTTTGTTTTCATTTCTCTGTGTGCTAATTCCTCTTTGTCTCTCAAGCTCTCCAGCCCTGCCTTCATCATTGTTTGCTGTTCTGTGTTGCTGTGTGCATTGTATCCCCTGATCTCTTTCTGGTACAGAGCTTCCCAGAACGAGCTGGCGTTGTTGATCAGGTGAGAGCTCACTATAACATGAGCTCTCCAAGCCCTTCTAGCTCTATGGCTTTCTAGCCAGATCCCCTTTTTATTTACTATTTTCTCCACTGCATTTGACAGTCTTGTACAGTCTTTTCTGGGGTCACAGGGGAGTTTTCACAGCATTTGCCAAACAGCGTAGAGACTGAGTCTGGAAGGGCAAGATGCAGAGGTGACTGACAGGGGTTTTTTCTCTAACTGCTCTGACCCTCCCTGGAAACATGATTTGCAGGTTGTCCTCCTGGCCCTGAGGTTCAGCAACCTGATGATATTTGTATTAATCCCTGTTGGCCTGGACAACAACATCTATAAAACAGTGGCAGTTTCTCTCGACGTGGTGCTCTAACAACATCCCACCTTCCCGCAATGCCAGCAGTGGCAGAAACATGGGTTTCTACCCGTTTTTGTTGCTACTGCATCATCTCTGGATGAAGGAGCATCTTGCTGGGTGATTTAGATAACTCTGACAGCCTGAAAATCTCAGTCAGTACTACCTGCAAGGGACGTGTCCAGCAAAACACGTGCAGAAGTTTTTTATTACTTTCCCATGAAGACCACTGCTGCCAACACCTCTCTACTTAGTGTCCTCTCCAGGCTTAACTAGCAGGTAGCATGTTTCTCTCTTCAAGTGTTCTGATTTTGCCAGATAGCAAGCTTAGGTTTTAGCAACAGTAGCTCCTGTCGCTCCTCTTAAACACCATTCCCCTTATGCAGCCTACACATTTTCTTCCTTTTGGTATCTTTCTCCTGAGAATAGCACAACCCACCTGGCTAGCAGGACTGGGAGGCAAGGAGGGAGCAGTCCAGAGCTGTGGTTTTCCCTTGTACTGAGCTGAAGCCCAAGGACACACCTGCTGGAGCAGAGATACCTCTTCCTGTAAACATCCTTGGTGTTGGCTGCACGTGACAATGTCTGTAGCACATTCCTGTCTTCTCTTCATAACCTGAGGTCTAAATCTGGGCCTTGAAGAGCTGAAGACTAGTGAGTCATATAGACATGACTGAATTTGAATTTTGTTTTAGGCTTCATTTTTGGAGCACTGAGTGCATATTACTGCCAGTGGTCATAATTCTTTGTATACCAGTTGAATGGGTCATTGGGAGCATCACCTGTGAGTTGGCAATTTTTTGGATCTTAGATACTTCAAAGCATGGTGTGAAAGAGGACTTTGAAACCTCAGCTGATGGAGTGCCTAAGTCCTTCAGTCTGGGACAGCACCACAGGGCAGCTGTGAAAAATCTTTGCTACTTTATTTCACCTCCTTTACTCTCTTATTTCATTCCTAGTGTATGATCTTGGGGGAGCTTTTCTTCTTCCCTGTAAGATGCTGATTCCCTGGCTATGCAATGGTCATCATTATACCTGTTTGTGGGGACAAACTCTCTGAATCACTAGGCTGCTGGATTTTTCTGTTTTCCACTAGGCTTTTCAGTCTTATCGTCCATACCCTGCCACTGTCACAGCAATTCTTAGATATGGGTGATGGAGCTAATAGTCCCCAAGTAGGGTTTGGGTTTCTGCAGGGCTGGGTGCCGTGCATGCATAGACTGAGAATCAACTCCTTTCCCACAGAATGTGTCTGCTCCTTAGATAAACTACAGCTGCTCTACGTGGGCAAGAGACAAAGCACTACGGGAGTATAATTATAGAGTTGTGGCTGTTGTATTGAACTGGGACACAGCTCTGAGAGAAGTCAACACAAATTGCTGAGGTTCATGGGCTTTGGATGAAGGCTGTGACTGTTCTATGCCAAGGCACCTGAAAGTAATTTTTACTCTTCCAAATTTTTAACAAAAGCTTTCAGGCAAGGCTACTTGAAAGCAAGGACTGTATTTTCTGGCTTCTGGGTCTGTCAGTGTCCCCACCACATCTGTCTTGTGATTCCTTGTGCATGCTGATATGTCTTTGTTGCTGGTGTCATCTTCTCCAAAAGGGGATATCCACAGGCAAATTCTAAGAACTGCCTGTTAAAAGAGATACAGATGTTCTTCCTTCTTGGAAAGCTGAAATACCACAGTCCTCAGCCAGAGTCATCTTCCTGGAGGTCTCTTTTACCAAAAAATTCCCCGTCACTAAGTGAGGATTCACCAGAGAGGAAAACCTGAACTCAGGGCTATAAATAGAGCCTGTACTCACCTAACCTGACATTTACTTTCTAGCGCCTTTGAAGATCATGAGAGAATGCATAGTTCATTTCTGTCCCCAGTGCACCATTAACTCATGCCTACTTGCCCCTCAGTGGAGAGTTGGACTCTCTCCCTAGCAAGTTGCCCCACACATCCATTGCAAGCTGCTGTTGTTTGTCATGGGTTCCTTGTCTGGTGTTTTTTATAGAGTCTGTATAGGTTTGAGTTGAAGTCCAGACTCCTGGATGCTGCTCTGAGGTCTGCCATAAACTGTCACCCCTGGAAACTACCTCAGCAGGATAGCGTGCACCATAGATACAGAGTTGCCCAGTGGTTTTATGTAATGAGGTTTGCGGGGTGTAGCTGTTTATGTGCAAGAGAGAATGGTGATGAGTCACACTTCTGCTACTAGTAGAAAGTGTCTGAAACATCCAGGAGTGGGTTTCATTGTTACTGCAGTGTGGAAGGCCAGAGAGGTTTTGCAAATCAGAGCCATATTAGGTGCTTTTTCAAGGTTTGTTCTTCTCTATGAATCTGTGAAGATAGTGACTGATCTAAAATGAGTCTTAAAATCTAAACTCAACGGGGTCATGAGCTGGTTCGTAACTTTAAAGTCAGTGTCATGGGGCTGGGTGAAACCTTCAAGGCATCCAGCATAAGTACTTTCCTGTTGGTGAGGCCAAAGGGAAACCTGAACTAAATGCCCTGCTCCAGCATCCCTCCCTTCTCCCCTTCAAGGCTTGGTCAGATTTGTGAGCTTTGCTCAGCTCCACTGTTTCTTGCACAGGCCAGATCTTGCTGCGTTTGCATGGGGTTTTATCCCTCTTCATGCCCTATAAATCAGCTATAACCAGTGACTGCTTGGCTTTTCCGAGAGACCACAGAGATGCTGGGAGACACAAGGCAGAGGTGCACTGGCCCGACACTTGTGCTGCATCCAGCAGTGGGCAGGGAAGCCAAGGGAGGAGGTGAAGATGTGAAGTCACAGGCAGATCAGCAGGCAGGGGAGATTGCTCTTACACAGCAGGATGCGAGTGAGGAGGGTTCATGCAAGTTTAAGGGGCCAGAAGAGGATGTTAAATCAGCCGAGAAGGGCTTTTAGCAGAGATGAGATTAGGTTTGGAATGCAGAAAAACAAAAAGGAGGTGACAGAAGGAAGAGGGAGCTGGAGATGATAGGAAATAAAGCCTGGATTATTTTGAATGAAAGAACAAGAGGACAGTGCCTTGCGCATGCCTCAGATCTCCAATTCCAGACAAGTTTCTGGCAGAGTATCTATTTTCTGGGTTCAGGATAAGCTTGATGAGAGCCATTTGGCTGGACTGAATGGTATTGTCTAGCATACCAGCAATTCACGACTAAGAGTAAGGAGCTGTTTTCATGATTGAGCCAATTGGCTGAAATCTGCCAAAGAAAGAGTTTCCCCGGGGGCTGTTAAGAAGACATCCCTTCCCCTAGGGGATTGAAGGTCAATTAGCTGGTCTATGTGCAGATGTGCACCCTATCCTCTCTGTGTCTGAGCTTGCAGGGCAAACCAACTGTTGAATGCTTTCCCATCTTTCTGCCAAACTTCCTGACCCTTCCTTCTTAAAGAAAGAGTTAATTTTCAGATCCAATTTTCTTGTTATCCTCAGCTTCCTAGTGTAATGTTGCTATGAACCTGTTGAGGTCTTTTCTCCATTTCAGTTCTAGGACCAGATTTTAGAAACCTGCTTAAGTTCCAGAGATACCAGGAAGAGATGCAGGAACACACAGACCAGGGCAGATACAAACACATGATACAGAGGGAGAGGGATGTGTTTTTTTTCTAGGTGCCAGAGGAGGAAGGAATTCCTCCTGATCTCTGTGGAGAGGGAATGCATGAAGCACCGCTGAAGCTCAGATGGGCCCAGCAATGTCTGCCTCTGCGTGGACACAACTTACTATGAGTTGTTGGCCTTGGGGTTTCCTTCCATAAATGGTGCAGGAGCTGAGCAGAAGGAACTGGATCAAAAAGACCCTGGGAACAGAAGCCTCTGGGCAGATTTTTAAGTCAGTGATGGAGCTGAAGGTGATGAAAAGATGAAAAGACTGCAAACGAGATTTAGTGAGGAGTAGTGAGATAGCAAAGCAAGACCCTTGATCAGTAGGGGTGAGATGAAAGGAAGAAGTTGTTCCCTGATGGACTGCGGGGGTGTTGCCACAGGGCTATATGGAAGCAGTCGCTTTATACAAAGCCATGATAAATGACTCTATGCTGAAGAACCAGCCCTTGTAACAAGTCTTGGAAGGAGGAAGCTTGTCCCTTGCCAGAGGTGAAGAGTTGAAGTGATTTGCCCCATATTACTTAGGAAGCCTGTGGTAGCTTGGACACTCTCACACTGATTTTTATTGCCCCAGTCTGTGTTACCCATGACTTCCCCTCTTGCTTATATAGCTCTGGGGGAAGGCCTGCCTTCCTGTTGCACTGTCTGAAACTCAGCTGCAGGCTGACTTGCTCTAACTGTTCCAACACTTTCTTTTCCTCTCCAGCCTTTCTGTGTTTCCTGGTGAGTGCTCTGGGCATAACAGCTGGATCTCACCGCCTCTGGAGCCATCGGTCCTACAAAGCCACACTGCCCCTGCGGATTTTCTTGACTATTGCAAACTCCGTAGCCTTCCAGGTAAGCACCTCCTCAATGTGCCACTGGTCCTCAGAAGGAATGGCTTCCCTGAATCCCTGTCTCAGATATAGGCCACACACAGGTGGAGAGGTTCCTCTCTCCTACTATGTCTTGTTAGGAAACAACCTGCCCTTTCCACCTAACACTGCAGTGCTAGAGTCTGTCTTGTCTTCACTTTGTTCCTTCAGAGGGTAACTGTGAAACGAAATGGGTGGGGAGAGGACTACTAGCCAAACCCAAAGGTAGGAAAGCTCTCCAAAGCAGGAATGTACATTTCCCTTGAGGTGTGGTCCCTCTGTGCTTGCTCCAGGACCTGTGAAAGGGGTGTGGAAATGCTAAGTGCTCTTCTGGTGTTGCCTCACCCTCCTCTTGCTGCATGGCTTGCAAGGGGGAGACATCTGTACAGCCCAGGGATCCAGGCCGTGGAATTTGCTACTGCAGAAAGATGAACAACTTGTTAAAATTATGCAATGGGGATGCTTCTCTGGTTTGGAAGAGTGGTATTTAGGTTTTAAGTCACACCACTGTTTTCCAGAGAGTCATCCCAGGTCAGTGATGTTACAAAGAAGGGAAGAGTTGTGCCCATTCAGAGTGGCACAAGTGACTGCAGGCAGCTGATAAGCACCTCAGGTTATTGCCTAACCACTCACAAGAGCAATTTCCAGTCCACAAAGCAAACAAACCAGGAATTATTTAGGTACTGCAGAAAGTAGCAGAGATGGCCCTTTAGAAGAAGTCAGAGTGAAAACCCAGATTGACATGACAGAAAAATCCTGGTGTTCTCTCGGGTTTGCTGCTGTGAGGCAGCTCTAATTGCACTCTGTCCTCCAACTGTGCTTGAAGGGACTTCATACAGGCTTGCATGTCTGTAGGAAGCACTCAGAAAGGTGGCAGAAGTTTCTGATAGAAGAAGGTGAACAGAAAAGTATCAGTGCTGTGGCCCTAAGTAATTCTCCAGCTGAAGTATGGGGGAAGGGTAAAGCCCAATGGACCAGGTATTTTAGAGATGTTACCATCCTTTCTCCCCTTAGTAGCTGCACTGACCTGTAATCAGAACAGGGTGGGGATGGGTTTTTTTAGCCTTAAATACTAGAATGCCATTGGCATTCCTATTCCCTGTTAGTACCAAAGCAGAGTCTTTCATGAGGAAGAGGAAGGACCAAGCTGCTGATTCCAGCTACTGGTCCAGCACTCAGCAAGGGAATGGGACGGGTTGCTGTGTATTGGGTAGCCGTGTACAAAGACCATCTTTCACACAGGGTTATAGGGCAGAGGGGGAAAGAATTTGCTGAGCTATTGCTGTTCAGGATAGGAACAGACAAAGATGAGAGACAGACAGATATTTCAGTTTCAATAGGAACTAATCCAAAGTTTTAGTGAAAATTCAGTACCATTCTCCATGGATTTATTCTTTTTTAATAGTTACTTTCAATGAGATCAAGAGAAGGTTTATTTTCAATTTATCTCATTCCTGTTAGTGGCAGCAGCTCTAAGACAAGACCGGTAACTTTGAAGGCCAGAGAAGACTATAGATTATCTTACCTCAGGTCCTCCAGAGAATTCCTGTTGGCTGCTTAGAGACCTATGGCTTGTGATTTCAGAGAATCTGGGAATTCTGCCCCTAGTCAGCTCCTTCACCTGCCAGACTACGCAACTGCAGCACAGCAAAAGCTCTCCTAGTTATAGCCTGTAGCTGGAAATTTCCAAGGAAGGAGGTGTTCTCCAAAGTTTTGCTTGCTGGTCTCAGAAAGCCATGATTTTCACCCAGGGTTGCAGTTAGAGGTGGTCCCAAAATCAGATCTGTAGAAAAGATCATGTACTAAAGTTTGGGTCAAGATACTGGCTTTTCAGCTTTGAGACCCCTGATTTCTGTTTGTGCACAGGGTTTAGTGGATGAGGTGGTAACCACAATCCATCTGCAGTACATGGTCTCTTCCCAAATTTGTGCCTCCTGCCTCCAGCAGAAGGATTTCCCGGAGACAAGGAAAGCCTCCCCAGATGTGCAAACCCAAGCCATCTGTTAGCCTTCAGGCTGGGCTTTCTTGTGTTATGTGATGCCCTGTAGGGTCTGGAATACGAAAGAGACTTTGGGTCATGGGTGAAACATTTCCAGCATGGATACTGGTTGTGTTTCTTGCTTACTAGATAGGGAAGGCTGCTGGGGAATGCTGAGTGACCAAGCTCTGGCTAATGCCACTGAGGGCTGGTGATACTTGGAGGTGCTCAGGATGTGGCTGGAAGGAAGGCAGCAGTTCCCAGGATTTGGAAACAAGCAAGAGTTAAATCCCAGCCCATGTCTATCGTTGCCTTATTACATGGCCCGCGGGTAAATCATTTTATCTCAGTTAAAGGAGGAGCAGTTACAGCACTCGAAAGGGACCTGAGGAGTTGTGTCTTTGCCACAGGCTGCCTGTGTGGATAAGTTAACTTTGTCTTTCCAGGCAAGATATAGGGATTATTATGCCGCTTCCTTACCTTCAACGCGTTTTGAGGAAAAGTCCTATTACTCAGGAGATTAAGGAGCCTCTTGTGTAATAGAGGTGATAGAGGCAGCTTGGATCTCTGTTTCATGTTTTCTAGGATGGTGTAATGCATGGCTTTAAGTACATGGAAATCTCAGTATAAAGGAATGAGCACAGGCTCATTAAAATCTAGTCTTAGAACTGGCCCAAACAATCCTTTCTTAATACAAATAATGAGAGCTTTGACATTTTCCAAACCGTATTGATTTTTCAGCTTAAACAGAATGGTTATCGGGCTGAAGGGGGGTAGTTTTGATAACTGTAATTGAAACAGTGTTTGTTCTATTTCTAAAGAGGGGCCTCTATTTTAAGACTGTTTGATTTCCAATTAAAAACACCAAGAAAGTTAAAGAAACCTTGCCCCCAAGTTAAACAGATCTGATTTGGCAATCAGAAAAAGCAAGGCAGGTTGACCTCGTGAAAATGTCAGGGTGAAGGGAAAGGGCAGGTCGATCAATCTGAGCTGGCACTGTGTAAGGATGGGAACAAGTGACCAAAAAGAGCTGAACATGTGAGGGAGGAGGCACCTCCCTGCCAATGAGGGCTCACTCTTGCAGGGGTGGGGGAACAGGCTGAGCAATCAGAGCCTGTGATGCTGTAGAGGATGTGCAAATCAAAGCCTAAAGTTAACCAATTAAAGAAAAAGAGAAAAGGTAGCCTTACCAAAGAAGCAGATTTCAAAGAAAATTGAAGTGGTTGAGCAAAGACCCAACCTTTGTTTCAAAAGCCAACACTCCCAAACCCTAATGAAAGATAAAATAACTCATACAAGTTCAGTTCAATTGGGTTTTGGTGTCTAAATGCTTTAGGCCCCTTTGTTAATCCGAAGGGAGTATCTCCAGCCTTGGCCCTAAGACTCCTGTTGCCTTGCAGAATGACATCTACGAGTGGGTCCGGGATCACCGTGTCCATCACAAGTTCTCTGAGACAGATGCAGACCCACACAATGCCATGCGGGGCTTCTTCTTCTCCCACATCGGCTGGCTACTTGTGCGCAAGCATCCAGACGTCATAGAGAAGGGCCAGAAGCTGGACCTGAGCGACATAAAGGCTGACAAAGTGGTGATGTTCCAGCGGAGGTGAGTGGTGGGGTCAGCCCCATGCAGAGCCATGTTGGATGAAGCAAGCACCGTGCAAACGGGCTGAGGACCCCAAATGCCTTTGATAGAGCATGAGGGGAATGTAAGTCTTTGGTTTGCTCAAGGCTTTGGTGTGAGATGAACAGTGAGACATGAGCTGTGCGTCTCCTATAAGGAAGTGTTTAGGAGCTAGTGCTACCTCCAGCTCTCGCACCCCATTTTTGCCTGCCTACCCTGTCGCATTCAGCCAGTAATGAGCTGAGCTTCCCACCACAAAGCGCCTCCACGCCTTCCTGCCCACAGCCCAGCTGCTGCTTTGGCTGGCTCAGAGCCCGCTCACAGGTGCCTCTGGGCTATCCTTGGAGATGTTGCGGTACACCTTCTAGGCCATGTCTCTGCTCCAGTCCCATCAGTCTCCTGGAAACAGTGTGGTAAAAGAGGAGTTGAAAAAAGGGACATGAGAGAGGCAGCAACTGGGAAGGACAGTCTTGATTCACTGGTGCCTCTTGGATGGGGTATCTCTCACCTATCTGGGGCTCTACTAGGACTGATCTCCAGAGGAGGCGAGCCTGTCACCAGGGGTGGGAGACTGAACACAAACAGTAACCACCCTCACTTACAGGGTCCCTAGTTCAGTCCCAGATGAACCAAGCAAGGTTTATGGCTTCCCTCCTTTTTGTGCCTGGGATTTTTCTTGTGGGTCATCAGCACAGTTCAGCTTCCTCTACTCCTGTCCCTCTAGTGTGAGAGACCCCACGTGCTTATCTGTTTGATGGTGCAGGTGTCTCTTGCTTGCATTTGTTGGTGGGGTTTACTGGAGTCTGCAAGGAGGAGGTGGAACAGTGTGACAGAGATGGAGAAAGGATCTTCTGTGGGACTCTGCAAGCCTTTATGGGCACCAACATAGCTGAGAAGGAAATGGCAGATGAGGCCGAAAGCAGCAGCTGGTGTCTGGACTCTTGGTGCTGGAGACATTGCTTTGTGCACGTATGAGATTAAGACAGGGAGAGCAGGACTTTAGTTTGAGTCTCTTGCCTGGTGATGAGACTTAAGAGTCCAGGCATGGCTTCTGCACATCCAGGGCAAAAGATGTAGGGCTCAGGGGTGAGATATTTCTGCATGTGATTTTCTCTGTATAGCTGAACATGAAAAGGACTCCAAAGAGAGGACTGAACCATCCCTTCCTGTCCTGCCTCTGCCACTGAGCACTTTCCTCCTGGTTCCTCTCTTTCCAGATACTACAAGCCCTCTGTGGTGTTGCTGTGCTTCACACTGCCCACTGTAGTGCCCTGGTACTTCTGGGACGAATCCATCATCATCAGCTTCTTCATTCCAGCCATCCTGCGCTACACCATAGGGCTCAATGCCACATGGCTAGTGAACAGTGCTGCTCACATGTTTGGCAACCGGCCATATGATCAGAATATCAACCCACGGGAGAACCCCCTGGTCAGCCTGGGAGCTCTAGGTATGTTCAGCATCCATATCTTTTGCTGCGGGTAGACTGTAGAGTGGGAGTTGCCCCTTGGGGCTGCCGCTGCTTCTAGGAATTTCTGTGAATCCAGGTGTCCTCATTTTCCCCTGCACCCTTCCGCTCCAGCCTGTGCGTCTGGGGGTGTTTCCCAGGCTGGCCAGTGAGTACATAAGGGCAGTGGGGTTATCAGCTCCTCCAGGCTGGAAAGGACTCCACTACACTTAGCACCTCCTTATCTCAATTGCACTATTTTATTTACCTTGCTCAAAGGTCTCTACCCCATTCACTAGACTGAAAAACACATGCTGCAGTCTTTGCTTATCTGTCCTAGACTTGTTGACTTGGAAAACAGCAGATGCACCTTTGGACACATCCTCAGGGCAGCTAGTGATTTCGGGGGTACTTAAGGATGAGACAATGTGTTTTCCTGAAATTTTGAGGAAAGTACATCCTAGGGTCAGCATTTGCCCTGATTGTTCTCCCAAGCCCAAATCCTCAGCTGGTTTGCATCACTGTATGTCACTTGAGCTGCACTGATTTCCACCACTGAAGGATCTGCTCCTGGATTTTTCAGTAGGGAAAGATTTGAACTGCAGAGATTCAGGAGCGTAAGAGCAGAAGTCCAGGAGATGTCATTGAAGGGCTGAGCACTGAAGCCAGCACTGACAGTGTCCAGAGAAGAGGGTGGCTGACTGGGGTAGATTACTTAGTAGAAGTCTGTCTGCATTATTCCCATCTGGAAATGCCCCTTGATTTGGTGTTAGGGCTGCCGGTGTTGTAGGAGCATTTATTGGTCTGGTTTGTTGGGGACTTGCTGCAGGTCTAGCTGGTAGCTTAAGCAGAGCAGTTGCAGAGGAAAAGCTGTTGGGATTCCCCTGGCGTTTTCGTGCAGCCAGTGAGCCAGGGCCTTTCTCAGTTCTTTGCCATGTGTTCACATTCCTCTGAAGCATCATAGTCATTGTCTTATGTGGGCCAGCCTGGGCATGTTTGAAGATGCTCAAAGGAGATGAGGTATATTGTAGAGAGGTGAAATTGGGCTATGAGCAGAGAGGAGCCTGGATGCAATCCAGAGCCTGTTTCAGGAGTGTGGTTCTTTGGGCCAAGATAAAGGGGCCATCACCTAGAGCTCCGGAACATCTTCTCCTTGGTCGTGTTTTGCAGGAGAAGGCTTCCACAACTACCACCACACCTTCCCCTATGACTACTCCACCAGTGAGTTTGGCTGGCGCTTCAACTTTACCACAGCCTTCATTGACCTCATGTGCCTCCTGGGGCTAGCCAGCGATCGCAAGAAGGTCTCCAAGGAGGTCATCCTAGCTCGGAAAATGCGGACTGGAGATGGGAGTCACAAGAGTGGCTGAGTTCTTGCTCCCCTTCATACACACATCCACACCTCTCCTTCCTCCTTTTTTTCCTCCCTTTCTCCCTTCCTGACCCCTCCAAACACGCTGGACAAAGGTTTAATGTTCTGTTTACTAACTACTGAATAACGCTACCAGTTTGCTTAAGATAATGAGTTTTAACCTTCCTCCCACGCTGTATTTTATGTGATGTATTTAAGACCTAGGACTCTGCCTTTGTAACGCAAGGCCACCCCGATCCCTCCTCTTCTTTTCCTTTCCATTCTTTCTCTCCAGCCCCTCTACCCAGTCTCCCGTTTTACATTGTCCTGGTCTCTCCCTGGCAGAGGAGCTGGTAGGAAGCGGCCCGGGGAGGCCCACTGCAGCCAGCTATGTACTATGGAGTTAAGGGAAGCCTGTACCAGCAAGCTGAAGAGTCACTGACCCTCTCCCCACCACCTTACTCCAGAATTCCTTCTGTCCCTTCTCCTTCCTCAAGGGCTGCAGACAGACATGGTGTGACTTTAAACTGCGCTCCCTGGGAAAAGCAGCCCTGTCCTCTTCCCTTGCCATTGGGAAGAGTTCTCTCTTCCCAAGATGTCCCTTGGGAAGTGTTTTTCCCACCACACGGCCTCTCTGGCTGGGAAGACGAGAACCCCCAGACTCTCTAAAAGTTCCAGCTACATCGATCAGTGGCTGGGGGCAGGGCAGGCTGGTGCTGGCAGTGGGCACTGGAGGGGGGAGCCTTGGTGGCCTTATTACCTCCTGCCTCTGGCATCACAGCCTCCCTCCCTGCACTGCCTGCTGTGCTCCATGCCACCAGGGACTGAAGGCAAAGTCCGGCTGTGGGCTCCATGGCCCCTTTGGAGAGCCACAGTGAGGAGGGGGACAGATGAAGGGGACTGCCACTGGCTGCCGTGGAGTGGCACCAGCCCAGGGTGGTTTTGTTCGCCGCCGCTGCTGAGATTTTTGCTGGCAAATGGGACTTTGCCAAAATGGAGAGGGGAAGAAGGATGTAAACCAAAGCTCCACCACTGAGTTAAGCTGCTTTATGTGCTGGAGGAACAGGGTCCCCGCTGGGTGGCAGACAGATGTCCTGGTGTCCGTGCCTGCCAAGTAGATGCACATCCTGTGCTGAGCGCAGGGATGAGGCACAGGGAGTACCTGCAGGCAATAGGGAGGGGTGAGGGTGTCCTCAAGAGTAAGAGAGTAAGTCTCTCCATCCTCGGGCTCCGCTCAGTTGATTAACAAGTGCCTGAGAAACACTGATGTGAGGCCAAGGTAGCACAGGGGGCTCGAGGGAGTCAACACCTCCAAGATGAGACACTGCCAGCAGCACGGGCCACCTCCAGGCTTTCCTGCCCTGGTTCTACCAGGGTAGGTTGCCATGCCTTCCTCCTCTGAGGGAGCAGAAAGAGGAGGTGAAAGCAGCTCCTCGTTAGTCCCTTAACTTGTCTCCCAGTCCCCTCAACAAGACATCTCGCCACCTTGCTTCTTTGCTGGCGAGGCAGGCAGCGAGGGCGGCTGAGCCCGCAGAAAGGTCAGTTACATCACTGAGCTGATGTGGACACAGCTTGAGAGTGTGCGGGGGGAAAATGTCCTTGTGGGTGTTGTTTCCTGCAAGTTGCAGAGACTGCAGCTTGAGTTCAGGCAGTGGGTTAGGTTCTGAGTGTCATGGCCCCGAGCCCCTTCCTAGGCTGAACGTGCTTTTTTTCCCCTTAACTCTCCCCCTTATTATTAATTTTTATTATTAGTAGTAGTTGTAGTAACAGTATTGGTTTTGTTGCTTAAATGCATCAAATGGAGCTGGAGGAAAGCACAGGAGGTGGCCAGAATGTGGTGATGTTGGAGTGGGGTTTGCAGCATCCCCCTTATTCAGGCAGGCCATGGAGGGCAGACACAGAGCAGATGCCAACTTCCTCACCTCAGCTCTGCCACATAGCAGCTAGGCAAGCTTCACCGGAGTGAGTCTCTGCAGCTTTGCTTTCTGCTGCTGCTGTGAAACTCGCCAGGGGCCAGGACAGCTCTGTGACATACTCCTTAAGCAGAGCACGCTTGTTACTCAGAAAAGAAACCCTTCTCCTCTCCTTTCCCCTCCCTGCCACCACCATGGCCTTGCTATTGCTCAGCAACCGAACCCATTAAGGTTTTGAGCCATCAGGAGCAATGTGGTCTCCAGCTGAGAGGTACAACAGGGAAGAATGGAGCAGGGAGTCCTTCAGCTCCCGGTGTCAGGAGAGAGCACCCGTACTGCTCTGAGGCTCATGACTGCGTGGGGGCTGGGGCGAAGAGGGTTGTGGCTAGAATTGTATCCTACCATGGGAAAAAGAAAAAGCCCTCCGAAAAAATGAGAAACACTGTTAGCTCTGTAATTGCAGGCTGACTTCACTCTAGCCCAAGCCCCTCTGAACTTTCAGAAATCTCCAGAGGGCATGAATTTGCTCCAGCCAGTGATTTGAAAGAGGTGTGGGGAGGGGACAAGGTGAGGAGAATGATTTTCTTGCTCCTGGTGCCCTTATGATGTTGTGTAACATACCCCACGGTAGAGAAGCGTGCCATGACACGCTGCAATATTTCACATCCTCTCAGCAGAGAAGCAGGGTTTAACATCAAGGGTTCCTTTCAAATTTCAAGTGCTGATTTGGGTCCAGAATCTGGAATTAGGGTGGAAGCTGAGGAGCAGAAACCAAACAGTCCTGGTGTTTGCCCAGTCACTTTAAAGGTAGATTGGCAAATATCTCTGGGTGCCTTAAATCTTTCTTTAATATACATAGGAGTATTGACAGCTATTTGCCGGTTTTTTTCTTTCTTTTTTTTTTTTTTTTTTCTTAATTTTGACATTTGAGAGNTCCAAGTGTTGGGTGTTCAGGGAAGGATTGGAAAGGTGAATCTGCACATTGTCTACGCTCTGTCACTGTTGAAATGTGAGTAGGATATGAGTTTTCACAGCTTAGGGATTTCTGCATAGTAGTATCTCTGTTTTGTGTACTGGAAAAGAAAAAAAAACAACTTTTTGAAATAATTTCTACTAATATGGAAACAGACATCTGGTTGTGCTGATCTGGAATTTTATTTGTTCATAATAAAAATGTTACTTTAAAACTTGTTGGAGTGACAACATGGTGGGCTGGGCCTAGTAAAGCACACGATGCCCCACTGGGATGGAGAACACTATGCGTTCCTGTTTCCAAACCCTCCTCCCTTCCCGGAGAACCAGGGAAAAAACCTCTGGCTCTTTAAGCACCATGAATGAACAGATTATAATGGCTTTCGTACTCCAGCACAGGCCAGGCAGGCACGCCCCGCCAAGGCTGCCCCTGCGCCAAGGGGTTACTGCAGGTTAATTCCAAGCGGGGCCTCTTGCCAGAGCCTTGCGGCTGGCGGATATACATGCAGCATAACACGTAATACCGGCAGCCTGTCTCCCGGCCAGGCACGGCCGCCACCACGTCAGGCGGGTTCATTAACCTCAGCGAGGAGAATCTTCCTCTTGCGAGAGCAAGCGTCCCCTGCACTCCCCACCCCTTTCACAGCTGAAGGGAAGTGAAAGAGAAGGGAGAAATCCCCGGGCCAAATCTCACCCTAATTGATGTTAGCTCCCCCACCCAACTACCTCTTCAACATCCGATCATTGTGGCAAATAAAGCCATCTCTGCATGACACCAGCCTGTTCCATGCAGGAGCAGGCAGACGGGATGGACTTGGCTGCCGCAACTTTACCACCTACGGCACCCAGGGACCCTCGATCCAACCCATGTTTGCTGGTGCCACCAGCCCCTAGCAGCTGACGTGCTGGATTCCTTCACAGAACCGATCCACGCTTTCGTTTGCAGCTGCTGCTGCCAGGAAGCCCTTTGAGTGGGAAGGCCAGAGCCAGCAAGCTGCAAACTGGAATGTGGGGGAGTGCAGGAGCAAGGGAGAGGGAGGTTTATTGGGGAGGAAGGCCTGGGCTTTTCCAGCAGCCTTGCTCTCCCACTTGGAGGTGTGTCACCAGCCCAGGCGATGTGACGCGTGGTTGCCCTGAGCTGTGGAAAGAAGTAAACAAAATGCTCCAGCTCACAAGCTGGTCACAGAAGCATGTCCCTGAAGTGAGACAGAGAGGTGCTGCTCCTGATAATCTGGTGTGCTTCTGATCTCAGTTATACCAGCACAGCCCCCCCCAAAGCAAGTGAAACAGAGAAGGCAAATCATCAAAATCCTGATTATTCAGCCAAGCCTAAAAATAAAGTTAATTATCCCCTTGTCTGGATTTCATGAGAGCGCAACTCAGATCTTGGCCTCTCCCTCTTTGTTAAAGGCTGTTATTAAATCCCCTGCCTAAAATACGTTTTCCTATACTATCAAGCCCTTCAGCAGCGCCAACTCAGCAGTTTGAGCTCATTGCCTGGAAGTGTTTCACATGATTATTCCCTGTTTTCTGTGTAATCCGTGAATTTAGGTTGCAGGTCTAATGCACCCCAACTTTGCTTTTCTGAAGATCTCCCACCCGCCAGGAAAGGAGGAGGAAGGGAAGGGTTAACATGCCAGACAGCTCTGCTGGGTAGGAGAGGACAGGCAAACAAGTGCCTGCTTGTTCAGACCCAGCCGAGGGAGCCATAGGCCAGTGCTCCTGGCTGTCAGCAGCCAGGTGGAGAGTCTGGGGCACCTTCTCGATCTGAACACAACAGGGAGATGCTAGCGTGGTCTTTGGCGGGAGTAACGAGGTTGTAGCTGCAACCCCCTGCCCAGAGCCACGATGCAGTGACCAGAGCTGCGAGGAGCCCCATGTACTGAGCCCAGAACCCTGCCTAGGGCAGGCCAGTGGTCCCAGCAGGAGCTGCTCAGCAGCAGGGCTGGGTGCCAGCTCTGCGTAGAGCCAAGGGCTCCCAACAGTGAGAAACCAGCCACTGCTACTGACCCTTCAAGAGAAGCCAGGAGCCCAGGAGGGAGGTTGTAGACAGGAGGGGGATGGGTTCTTCTCTCAGGCAATTTGTGACAGGCTGAGAGGGCACAGCCTGAAGCTGCACCAGGGGAGGTTTAGGTTGGATATTCGGAAGCACTTCCTCACAGAAAGGACGATAAAACACTGGAATGGGCTGCCCAGGGAGGTGGAGTCACCGTCCCTGGAGGTGTTTAAGAAAAGACTGGATGCTGCACTTAATGGCAGGGTTTAGCTGAGTGGTGGTGTTAGGTCATAGGCCGGACTCGATGATCTAAGAGGTCTTTTCCAGCCTT
Source organism: Todus mexicanus (assembly GCA_013389965.1). Classification (NCBI taxonomy): domain Eukaryota; kingdom Metazoa; phylum Chordata; class Aves; order Coraciiformes; family Todidae; genus Todus; species Todus mexicanus. The sequence goes on along the minus strand of WEIS01087247.1, from coordinate 14,278 downwards.
AATTATTCTATGATTCTATGAAGACTGTGGGGACCTCGTGGGGAGCAGGGGGAAGGTGGGCACAGGGAGTTACTACGATCCCATGGCTGGAGCCAGTGGCATTTGCTTAACATCCAGCTAACTAGAACCAGCCTCAGCTGCCCCAGAGAGCCCCTTTCTCCTGGGGAGCCCGGCCGGGCTGCTGAGCGCCGCTGCAGCCGAGCGGGGCTGGCTCCCTGCCGGGTTACTGCCGGTCAGCCCGCGGCAGGCGGGGCTGGGCTGAGCCTGAGCCGAGGCTGAGCCGAGCCCTGAGCCCGGCCCGCAGCAGCGCCTGACCGCGCAGCGCCAATCGCAGCCGCGCCGCCCTTGCCCCAGCCGCGCCTGAGCCGGGGCCGCCCCGGCACCGCCCGCCCTGCCGAGCCCTGCCGAGCCCCCCCCGCTGCCTGCAGGGCCACATGGAGAGGGGTGCCCGGCCAGCAGCGAAAGTCCTTACGGAGGAACAGCCCCCTTGGCCGCCCCACCCCCCGAGAGCATCGCCCCCTCGAATGCCGCTCAATCACCCCCGGCTGCTGCCCCGGGCGGTGCTGGCTCGTTCCGCATCACATGCTGGAGGCGTGGGAAATGGGAGCGCCTCAGCCGGCAGCTCAAAATGAGCGCTGGGCTTCGCTTTAGAAAGGCTCTACAGAAAATTCAGGCGACAGTGATGAACCAGTATGCGTGTGGACACGCATAGTTCCACTCAAATGTGTGCATATGCATACAGAAACACACAAGTGTCCTATGTCTACATACATGTAAACACAAGTGTCGTACGTCTACATACATATAAACACAAGTATCATATATCTACATATATATAAACACAAGTATCGTATGTATACATAAACACAAGTATCATATGTATACATATATATAAACATAAGTATCGTATGTCTACATATACATACATAAACACACAGGTACCAATCATAAAACAAGATACTTAGATTTGGGAGAGATTTGCTTGTGGTGGTTTGTTGTGGTTTGTTGGTTTTTTTAAAGCCAATTTTCCTACCTAAATGTTAGTTGTGTTATAATCAGGTCATTTAGTGATTATATTGAAAGTTGGCATTACGAGAAAACATTCAAATCCTGGCTTATTTGGAATTCTTAGCTAAAAAAAGCAACCTGTAAAACTGTATCTTTTATTCCTTTTCAAATGGCATGGAAAGATACAGCACTTCGCAGAACAAAGAGTATTTCATAATGGANAAAGACTGGATGCTGCACTTAATGGCAGGGTTTAGCTGAGTGGTGGTGTTAGGTCATAGGCCGGACTCGATGATCTAAGAGGTCTTTTCCAGCCTTAATTATTCTATGATTCTATGAAGACTGTGGGGACCTCGTGGGGAGCAGGGGGAAGGTGGGCACAGGGAGTTACTACGATCCCATGGCTGGAGCCAGTGGCATTTGCTTAACATCCAGCTAACTAGAACCAGCCTCAGCTGCCCCAGAGAGCCCCTTTCTCCTGGGGAGCCCGGCCGGGCTGCTGAGCGCCGCTGCNAAGTGTCGTACGTATACATACATATAAACACAAGTATCGTATGTCTACATGTATATAAACACAAGTGTCGTATGTATACATACATATAAACAGGTGTCATGTCTACATATATAAACACAAGTATCATATATCTACATATATATAAACACAAGTATCGTATGTATACATATATACGTAGGTATACATAAACACAAGTATCATATGTATACATATATATAAACATAAGTATCGTATGTCTACATATACATACATAAACACACAGGTACCAATCATAAAACAAGATACTTAGATTTGGGAGAGATTTGCTTGTGGTGGTTTGTTGTGGTTTGTTGGTTTTTTTAAAGCCAATTTTCCTACCTAAATGTTAGTTGTGTTATAATCAGGTCATTTAGTGATTATATTGAAAGTTGGCATTACGAGAAAACATTCAAATCCTGGCTTATTTGGAATTCTTAGCTAAAAAAAGCAACCTGTAAAACTGTATCTTTTATTCCTTTTCAAATGGCATGGAAAGATACAGCACTTCGCAGAACAAAGAGTATTTCATAATGGAGACCATAGTGACGACAGCTGTTACATGCCAGTTTGGCTTTGTAACAAACACATCTGCTTGTTTTACAATTTTTTCAGTCCTCCTAAAATAGCTTTTTACAAAACCCCGGTCTTTTGCACTCAGAAGAAATGCCAATCCCTTTTGAAAACGCCCGTGACCTTCAGTCACTTTATAAGCTGACTAAAGGAAATTGTCATTTTGCCAAAATGATGGTAAATACTTGTCCCTGCAGAGAGTTTTCACATTCTGTCCTATTTACACAGATATATAAAATTAATGGTTTCTAAGCTAATCACCCACTTCTGGTGACACCTGCCACGTGATTTTTAACACTTTTAACATTCATTTAACATTAACAGGAGGAGACTTAGACAACGATTGCTCTTCTTTCTTGCCTGTCTGAGCTGCCTAATTAAATACTGGTGATCCAAATATCATGCATTTAACTGTCGTTCTATCACCTAAAATAGATTTGGCCTGACCCTGAATCCCGAAGAAACTATGCTTAAATACATAGTTCTTAGGTGACCACCGGGAAGTGCATCACTAGAAACCCAAGACAATTAAGTTAGAAGCCGTGAAAGATTATAGCTGTGACTGAGGTGAGGATGTTTTCCCACCTCAAGCAGGTGACAGAGCACCAGGGTACCCTGCATTCACCCACACTCTATCCCCCTTTGTCCAAATGTCTTCCGCGATTATTTAGAGTTCAGATGTCTCTTTTCACAGGGCAAAGACAGTGGGGGTGGTTTTCAACTAAATTCAGCAATTTTAAACTTACATATGAAATCCACTCTGGTTAAATAAACGTTCTCTGGAGTTAAGAGAGACAGGGAGGCGGTTCCCACAGTGACTCACAGCAGCAATCTGAGATACCTGTTTTAGGAAAGGGTGAATCATCTGCAGGTGATGCATCTGTAACTTCTATATATGGATACCTGGATTAGTTGTTGGATACCTGTCTTTTAGATGATGAGTTTGGTGCAATGAGTTCCACGCCTGGATTTTAATAAGGAGAGCCCTCGACTCCCCAGCAGTGACCCACAAAAGCGCATGCTCTGAGTGCTTAGAGTGAGAAGCATGTCATCTGAGGCATCTTGGTGGCTTTGGTCTGTGACTCAGCTTCCTTGTTTGGGGCTAAGGAGGCTCAAAATGCCCCAAGAATTACTGGAAACTTCAGCTTGGAAAATTTTAGATGCGTTTGACAGATAAGAGTAATTTTGTTTGTTGGTTGTTGTTTTTTTAACACAGGAGGTGATAAACTTCTGGAAACTGCTGCCATAGGATATTGTGGCAGCAAACAGCATCAACAGGTTCACAATGAGTTTAGAGACTCACAGTAAACAAGGTCCATAACCAGATGGCAAGAGCAGAGATGTGCCCTCTTGAGACATGCGAACACAAAAGGTTTGTGGACATAGGTCTGAGTGGAGCAGACCTGAAACAGCCCCCAGGCCTGCAAGCTCTCCCTAAACAGCCTCCTAGGCTGCCGCTAACAGAGCACATGACATGTGGCATGATGGCCCATCAGTATGAACAAACCATCATCAGGCAGGTACAGCAGGATGGGGAATAGTTGCCAGTAGTTACCCTGCTCTAAATTCTACTTTCATGATGGATCCTGTTGCAGCATGGGGACACAGCGGGTTGGATTCACAGCCCCAGGATCCCATCACTCCTATTCCTCCACGTAATTCCTTCTAGATCTTCCAGTTCACTTCTCCCAGGCTTTGTTTTTAATAATCCAACCCTTTGAGAAGGCCAGCCATTAAATTATCAAGATATCTGATAGCACACAATAACTACCAAATCTTTGGAAATAAAGCTCGTAACTCAGTTTGCCATTCCTGACTAACAAGCCTGTATCAAAGTCATAAATTAATATATTCTTCAGACTAATGACCACATAACATGCTAGGTAGGAATGATGTTGTGAAAGATATTGCAGATACATGGGAGTTTGCAGGGAATATCAAGGCTCTTTAGAACCGCTACTAACAATGCACTAGCTTTGTTTTAATATCTGTGTGGGATTTATTTTCGGTGTTTATGAGATTTTTCTTTGTCTCTAGTCTCTCCAATTCCAATTAGGCTGAGTCATATGCAGGCAAAGCATAAAGGGTTGTGTTAGAGGAGCATATAAAATGGAAATTTTTGTTTCACAGGAATTGTCACTACTAATTTTCATTTGGATTCAGAAAGGTGAAAAATCAAAGGAAAAACTTCCTAGTCTTTTTGGATTTATCTGAAGACAGACAAAAAGTTGTGATTGCCCAGCTGTCTTGTTTGGTTGAGTGTTTGTGAGGCTGCTCTCTCTTTCAGCCTCAACAATGTTTTCCTTCCTTCCATTCTTTTTGATTTGACTCTTTCCATTGTAATATACACGATCAGCACCTTTGCACAGAAATACAGCTGTAAAGTCTTTTCCAAGCAAAAGCTAGAAGCATTTCTGTTTGAAAATACACAAACTAGAACCTTTCAAAAATGGCCAGAATAGTTTTTTCTCCTTTAAAATGGTATTTCTGTTTTCAGGCTGGTTTTAATTATGACGAACACATCTGCTGCTGGCAAGAAGTCCTCTCTGGAATTTAGCTGGTCAGAAGGATGATACAGTTTTATACCCCTTGTGCTGGGCCAGCCTGGAGTCTGAGTCACTGCTAATGTTTTTGTTTGGTTCCCACTCTGGTATTGGCTTCTTACATGACACTGGACAGGTCTCTAGCCCTCCAGGAATTGGCACAGATGCTGCTTTCCTCCTTCCCAGATTTTCTGCTGTGCGCTATGGAGGAGAGACTTCACATTCCACATCTAGCACTGAGAAGCTAGAGCGTGGTTAGGGATGTTAAACCCCAAATGGCCTTGACAGAAACCTTCTGTCTTATCTGCTCTGTTTAGAGTTCAGCTGTTCTTGTTTCTGTGAAATTCAGGCCATCCCTCAGCCTTTGAGGAAAACCAGAGCAGAACCTTTGCTGCTGCAGAAACCATTGCCAGAACAAGATGTCTGTGCAATGACACTGAAGCAGTGAAACTAAAGCCCCCTCTCCTAGGAGGTTCATGCATAGGCTTTTCTCTCAAGGGACTCAAATCAGTTCTAACTGTGTATTTAAATACTTAATGCTTTTGAATGATTGATGGGTTGAGGTACAGCTCTCCTAAGTATCTGGTTTGTTCTATGCCCGAATCTTCATCTGGATGTCTTGAGCTAACAGAACAGCACAGAGTGATAACAAATGCTTCTGCCATGGGAACTGGACATATTTAATTCCTTAGCAGCATGTTTACTGTCAGCTCCTTCTTTTACCTGAGCAGGTACAGGACATTCTGCAAGGATTACTAATTGCCTGACACGTCTTTATCAGTAATCAGCTCGGCTGAATTTTCCCAGCACCGGTATCATGTTGTGCTGTAACCAATTTCTGTTTGGCTGGAGAATCCCTTCTCTGTCTCCTGCCCAGCCCTGCTGTGCCATCCAGCAGCACAGTCACTGAGTTGGGGCACAGGCACACTCTAAACTCAGTGAAAGCTAAGGACAGTTTCTTTGCCTTTTAGTTGTGCAATAAAGCTACATTTCCATTCTGTATGGCAGGCATATCTAGACATCTCTAACCCAACTGTTTGCCTGAGCATAACATATAGTGTCAGTGCCAGTGGCCACCAACCTCATCTAGTGTCCAAGAGGTAGGGCAGATAGCTTTCCTGGCCTCCTGGCACCAGCTCTAGCACAAAGGGTAGTACCACACACTTACTTATAAATGTGCTTGCTGCTCACTGCCATGCTTAAATGCATAGGACTACTCAAGGAATATCTAATAGTACATATTTATAAAGTCACACTGGGATCAGCCATTGCATCTTTCATGCGAGCCTCACTTCAGAGCACATTAACCTATTAAGTGCACTTGCTTCCCTTCTGTAAAAGGCTCCTGGGGAGAAAAGAATCCATTCCTGGTCATGAGGGGGCCCCAGTGCAGTGGTAAAAGAAAGTGAGTTATTTTAAAGATAATCCACCCCCTTAATGATAATTCCCCCCATCCTCAGTGAAAAATACTGAGACACTCTAGATTAGCTGGCATAAAGTGCCTCCCAATAAAAGCTCAGATTTATAACTACTGAAAAAGTGCCTCCTCCTTCCTGTATTTGGAAATAACTTTTCCATGGCTGAGAGGCCAGGGTTAGGCAGCTCTTCTTGTTGGGGGAGATGGGAACACTAATGCAAAAATGTTCATGTTGGAAGATTGTGATTACAATAGTACCACGTCCAAGAAACTGGCAGCAGAAGCTCGAAATAACCTGGCTGCTGGAGAGCTCGTGGACTGAGCCATCAGCGAAATGATGTGGGGAGCTGATTCCAGATAAGGGCATGACAGATAACAAATGGCACTGCTGCCATGGCTGCCAGGGTGTCTATCACAGTGACACAAACAAATAAGAAAAAGATAAGGCCCGTGGCACTGCAAACGCCCAGCAAAGTCCATGCAGTGCCCGGTTTGCCAATAGCGGCTGCACATCCCTCTGATTTCCTAAATGACAGCTCTCTAATAAGCTGGGTAAGAAACTTGGCTTTATGAAACAACCAGTAGCGCTCCACTTAACAGTGATGTCCACCGCTAGTGATTCTTCCTTACTGACATGTCAGTGTGGCTTTTTCACACTTTCCTGATGGTTTATATTTTTTATCATATGATCCACAAACCACCACCTGTTTTAAATTTATAATTCTGTGTAGGACTTCTGAATCCCTTTGACACCTAGCAGAAAATGTCAGCAATGTAAAGACGCACAACGTATGTTAGCCTACACACCTGCCAACCTCACCCCCACTGTCACAGGTTATAGCTACACAGCTAGCTGTCAAGCACAGCAGCACAACCCTCTCAGTTTTTTTCCCACCATGTTATGTGGTGAATCAAATTATTAATTCAGAAGGTTTCTCCATTCTGGTTCCTTCTGAAACACTGACTCATTTTGTCGTCTTGGTTACACTAGTCAGGTTCCCCCCTATGCCTCCTGGTTTCCCTGCAGCTGACAGTGATGTGGGTCAGAGCATCAATCAGAGTGACAGAGTTGTCCGTCCCTGCTGGCTGCTGCAATTGCACTGAAAGTCAGCCCTCCTGGTAAGATGGGGAACAAGACCTAAGGGATCCTGCAGTAGGGAAAGGTCAGTGTAATGGTGATCAGGAGCCCACACACTTCCCTACTACAGTATCCCTTCACCCAACCCTTACTCCATGCCACTTGGGCTGCTCAGGGCAGGATCCTCTTTGGAGGGTCATAATCCATGGAGGACAAAAAGCAGAGCTGGAATTAGGAAGAGTTTCAGAACACTCACCCCTTTCCTCCACTGTGGACACCCAAGATGATAAACACTTGTTTCTCCAGGTTTATTGGCTGATGTTAAATTCAGGCTTGCCAGTGACACACCGACTACAGCCCAGACCTCTTCGGAGACTCTTGCTGTGCAGCCAGCAAAGGTATTTCCTCTTTCAGCAGCAGGACACCAAGATTCATCTGTGTGAAACCAGGTAAAGCCATCCAAGACCATTGGTGAAACTGCCAGACTAATTAAGACCTGCTGAAGAAGTAGACTATCGCATTAACCACATGTATGGGAGAGCCTCAAGCGAACCTATTCACAAGTAAGTGGCACAACATGCCATATGGCTAAGATTCCAGAGAGCTTTCTTCTGGTTTGAAAGCTTGGGCCATCCTGCCCTGCTACGTTCCCATAATTGGCAGAGACGTAATTTCCTAGCTGCCAGGTGCCACACAGATACAGTCCTCCTCTTAACCCTTCCAGAGTCTGTGAAAAACTGTTCTTCACCAGCAGTTGGTCTGGGCATTTCAAGACAGCGATTGGCGGAGGTCATCGCTCCATGTATGAGACAGGTGGACCGCCAGAAAAAACCTCTGCATGTCCAGATTAAATTCCACAAACTGTTAGGAGTGTCCTGAAGACAAATACTGAGACAGGACAAAAGTCCATGGATACTATTACAAATCTGGACAGAATTGGTCTACCTGAGCTTAAGTGTTTATCTCTAAAAGATGTAACTGAATAGTTTTGGTCAAAAGGGAAGATAGGAGGATTGGTCATATGGTTGATCAAAAGCCCAAGCACATGCTGTAAAATGGAAAGGGAATTACATCTCCATGGATGGAGAGATCCAGGGAACAGGAAAGAGGGGGAGAGACCCGAAACAGTCTGCAAAACACAGAGGAAGGCTGTGGCAGGGAGCCTTCCTTTGTGTCACATACAAGTTCTTAGACCAGTTGGAGTAGATAAATGTCAACTCCATCCATGTAAAGATGATCGTGTCAATGTGCACAATCTATCCAGCTTATTCCCTATGAACCTGAGCCCATCTCAGGCCACAGTATCACATACTCTGCCAAGGACATATATATCTTCCACCACCCCAGTAAAGCACTACCTCCTGGTATCACAAAAGCCCCTTTTGTGCAAGTTTGTGTGTTTAAGTTCTATGCATTTCTATAGATTTGGTTGGAGAAATAGTTAATAGAAATTATCACAGGCCGAAGACAAGAAAAAGACATGCTAAGAAGATATTACTTGGAAGTTTCCCAAGGACTGATAAGCTTTGGAGACAAGTAATCCTGATGAATTTTCAAGAACTGATAAACTTACACCACCAGAGTCTAATGCTGTACGAGGCTGCCAGCACACATTAGCATCTACAGCAGGTTGTATAACTTGAATCACACCCAGGAGGGCAATGGCTGCTCTATGCAAATGAAGAATACAGAGTTATGTATACAGCTGGTGAAACAAAGTGCCCTCTGAAGGAATTTCTAAAGACCTATCTGGAAGCTAGTGGTGCGTCATGATGACCTTGTGCTTCTGAGTGTGCATGCTGGGGTTTGCCTCCCAATGGTTGCTCCAGCTAATAAGTGAACATGAATGAGTGGTGTGTTGTGTGAATAGTTACCTGCTATTACTAATAACACCTTGGTTTTATTAAAAACAGCCACTAATGAATGAAAGGTATTTTAAGAAACAGTGGTTGTCATCTGTGTTTTCCCCTTACACTATTCCCTACGAAGGGAAAAGGAATTTACACCACCTGTTTGGGAAAAATATGCTAAAGACTGTGTAGCACTCATACCTTTTCACGGAGGGACTTGCAGGCCCAGCTAGAACAGAGAGCTAGTGCAGGACAGATTCTTTGACCAAACTAGCCATGAAATAGTTTGTTGAAATCTCAGTAAAATCCTTGCCACTGCTTGCCAGAAGGAATTGGTGGCTGTGGGAAATATGTTCCTCCTGAAATGTACTATAGGAAATTCAGTCAAATCCAGCCCTGTGGAGGGACTTGACAGGAACCAGATGAGTGTTTGTAAGGACAAGATCTGTTTAAAGGGAGGTGGCCTCATGGAATAGCCAGTTAACCACTGTCTGCTCCATGATCCACACGTTGTCTTCTCCGCGTTCTTCAGTACCTGGCTAGGGACCATGGACTGGGAGATCCACCTCTGCCACTAAAGTCACTCTACAGACATGGTTTGACACTTGAGTTTTCTATTTTTCTAAAGTATCTCCATAGGTGGTGCCTTATGGCTGCCACTCATGTCCAGAGAAACTATACAGACTCAGCACTTCTAACATAGAAAAACAAGTGTTGCAAGTCATGCTGCTGGAAAAAGAAAAAAAAAGAAAAAAAAAAAATAGAGACCCACAATATTTTATCTTGCAAGCCACCCCCTCAATCTGCCTCCAGGTAACCTGTATTCCTAACTCTGCAGGGCTGTCAAGTCTGTACCTCCACTTAAGGAACAGCCAGATTTCTCCATCTATAAAAAGAATGTGAGGTTGTTTGAATAACTATTGCAACAAAACTAACTTTATGGAGTCAGACCAAAAGTATCCTCTGGCTAACCACAGCCAACAGCAGATGCTTAGGGGCCTATAGAAGAACAGACAGATTATATCTGGACCTTTATTTTTAATAACTACCAACAGCCTCATCCTCTGTGAAGCCTTCCTTCCACGTAAGTGCTGAAAGGCTTAAGCCACATCACAAAGTCTTGCAGCTTGTACCCTAGAGAGAGTTTATAATCCAAGAGGCAAAAGTGCCATACACAGATGCAGGTACAGAGCCACCTTGCTAGAGGCAGCCCCAAGCATTCATGGAAAAGCTGAGAATCAAATGCAGTCTCTTGACACTGGGTTACATTTCAAAAGCATCTGTCCAAAACATGATGGAAATAATTAAACTAAAGAAACAAAGGCTTTGACAGGTGAAACTTCCTTCGAGATTTTCTGGCGATGTTCCAGCCGTGATCACTGCAATTTCACATGCACACCTGACCTCTGCGAGCACATGAACGTGGCGCTAACACACGCCTAGCTGAAATGCCGTTCAAGCAAAACTTTCTGCTTGGTGAGCATATTTCCTGTTGTCTCCAGTAACTCCTTCAATGCCAGCACACTGATACCAGCAACATCATGATGTATTAAGACATGGAACAGAGTTTTTCCCAGTGTTTGTTGTTTCCCACCCCCCCCATTGTCATCACTGATGAGATCCTAGCTTTGAGAACTTTCTGGGTACATGCAGGTTGAGCTGGCACCCCCAGTGAGCTGTGGTCAGCAAACATTTGCAGCAGCTGATTTCCCACTGTCACCTGCCCACTTGGTCAGACAATGAAGTGCTTTGCTATTGTGCCCAGCACCTCAGTCTGAGGGCAAAAGAAGGTCTGCCACCCTGTGGGACCTCCTGAGCCCACATGTTCCCTACAGCCAGTGGATTGATTAATGCCCCAAAAGAAAAGAATCCAAATCAAGTGTGATCAAAGAACAAGTGAAGAGTGAGCTGGCTCTGTTTTAATTATATTAGTAATGAATTTTTACTCACTCAATGTTCTCAAAACTTGCTTTTCTTTTTTTACCCTCTTATCTCTTTCATCTGTGTGAAACACAGGTGATGTCAATCCTGCCGAGACAGTCCTGAAAACTTTGCTTAGCTTTGACACATACACGTTTACCTCAGAGTTCAAGGAAAGCTTGTGGGATGTCAGCAGCTGAAAAGCTAAAGGGGGTCCTTTCCAATCCTCTCTCCCAGTGCCAGAATATTGTCAAATCCCCACGCTTCGAGTAGAAGCCTTCTGACTTCAGAAAGCAACATGCCTTTCCCTCTACTTCCCACTGTGCATCAGCAAGCACGGTAGCTGATGGCATGGCTCCAGTGCCCTCTAAAGCTTCTAAATCACTGCTGCCAGCAGTCCAAGCAGATGCCACCTTTGTCTGGCAGGGTGCCATTTAGAAAGCCATAGGGTATCAAGTGAGGCTTCTCCAAGGCTGTATCACCAGACTTGCCAGAGAGGAGCTAGCGAGAACCTAAAGATTGAATTCCATCACTTTAGGAGTTAAATTAATTACAGTGCAGATGGAGTGGGTGGAGGAACCTGTAAGAAGCAATTAAGCAATACACCAACTCAAGTTAAACCCCAGTGACATTCACTCCCTCCCCTCAGAGAAGTGTCTCCAGGCTGAGTTTATATGCAACAAGGTGAACATACCAGCTTCTCCACCAATGGGCTAAAAAATCCTAACCTCTCTTTCTCCCTATCAGTCTCATGAGGATAAAAATGTTTTGGGTTGTGTGTTTTTTTCCCACCTAATATATGAAACATGAACTGGACTGGGCCTCAAGAAGTTTGGATGCTCATTCCCACACTGCTGCTGACTGGCTGTGTAACCTTGGCCATGCCCTCTCATTCCTTCTTCACAAGAAGAACTAATCCCCACCTCACTGGCCTTATGCAACACACCCGTGCTGCAGCTTATGTGATACTGCTGCACCCATTAAAGGGGTAATTAGGCCTGTCTTAGATGGCCAGAGGCTTGAAAAATCAGTTGGTTTTGAACCATCCCAAGGCCTATTTGATTCTGCATTCTTGCCCAAGATCTTTTTGCAGATGAAGAAAAAAAAAGTCAATTTCAGATCCAAATGCTTTTAAAAATTTGACATCATTAAGTAATGGAAAGGTTTGCAAAATGGTTTATTTGCTTAGTGATGAAACAACAGAGGATATAGCCATGTGAAGCTTTTCAGCAACAATATCTGCTTTTTGGATATCAAAGGAGATATGATAACTGTTCAGATCTAGTAAGATTCCCTAGGGACTATGTTTGAAGATCAAACATCTGTAATTTTCCCTTCAAAGAGGACATCTTGCCAACCAGTGCAAGGACATGGTCACACTAACAAAACTGCCAGATTTTCTGTTTGTCTGCAAGCACCAGAGTTGCTGAATCTTTGGCTGACCACAGAAACTCAAGAATAGTAAACTTCATGGGTGATAAGACTGATGCCAGGCAACAAGGAAACCAGCTGATTGATGCACACTGCATGCTCTCTGACACAGGACAAGCAAGGGGTTACTTAAGTGAAATGACCTGATCAGGCACTGTCAGCACACAAACACCCACTAAAGCTGAAATTGCCCAACCAAGATAGCAGCTCAGGGACAGACCTCAAAGGGTGGCCTCAGCCTCCAGCTCCTCAGACGACACTTCCTCAGCTCTGCCTCTCCACTTCAGTATCTACAAAGTCATCAGCTAAGAAATATCATGGGTTTGGCCAAAGAGCCCCCACAACAGATCTGCTCTGGCATAGGAAAGAGCCTACGAAGTTGTTTAGAGACCTGAGGAATGAAGCTCTCCTATGTCCCTGGAAGAGGGCACAAAGGCATTTAAAACAGCAGCTATGTCCCTAAAATAATTCACAAGCTTCTAGACTCTAATGATAGACCAGCAACAAGCAGAGAACTGACACATAGGAGGTCAGACTGCCACATCAGCAGCAGCAGAGAGACTTTCACAACCCTTTGTTGCATGTAAAGCCAGGGACAAAGGCACTGGTCTCCTCAAGGGTAGGGGACTCTAAACAGTCAGAAACACAGGCGCTGGAGCCTCATAATTGCTTCAGGTTCCCAATACCAGACCCTAAAAGCTTCTCTTTCACACTACCGAGAGCACACCTAATCCCAGAGAAAAAAAAAATAAATATGGAAACAAGAGAGAATTGCAAAAAAATAACTGTACTTAACAAGGTACACT
>WEIS01087245.1:2359-19613 GCA_013389965.1 Todus mexicanus | reverse complement strand
TCTCCAGGCTAAAGAACCCCAGTGAACTTTTGTTTCTTGCCATATTGCACGACAACTAGAGGTTCCAAGCTTGCAGTGAAGCTCCAGGATTACATATAGGGGAAAACAATTTATCCTACCTCTGTTTATAGAGAACATGTAGGATTCAACACTTCTCACTTGCAGAGTTGAGATCCAAGAATAATCATGAGACACAAAGGACCAAGAGAAAAAATTTCCAGAATTTTTTGTACAACTGACAACTTCTGCATAATATCAACAAGACAAATGAACTACTTATTTGTTTATGCATGTCATAATTACTTTTCCTCTCTCCCACTCAGCTGATTTATCTGGTTTTTAACAACATGCGCACTCTCTAGTCTTGGGCAAGCTGAGCATCAGCCTACTGTACCTTTAATAGATTGTCTGATGGAGCATAAAGCTCACCTATTGTAAGCAATGTCCATTAAAAAGAAGAAACAGGAAATTTGATACTTTGTGAAAAATTGGACGTCAAACAAAACATAAAAATTAAATGCACCCACACAACAGCTTCCATTTATGACCAAGCACTTTCACCTTTGAGAAAAATCACCTTTTTGTGCCCCGTGTTCTCAATCTATAGAAATGAACTACTTCTGAAAAGCACATGAAAATAAAAGCTCCATGAAAACAGCTTACAGAGGAAGTGTTAATGTCTGCCAGTGCAGATGCATAGCCATGTATGAAGTTAGCCTTGCTTTGAGCACAGGTTTGGACCAAGTGATCTCCAAAGGTCAGTCCGACCTCCTCAGTAATTCTGCATCTTAATGCCAAGGGCACACAGTCATAGCATGTCTGTCATCACAAAAACAGCCTGCCTGATAGCTTGTGTAATGGGGCCATTGCAGAAACACGGGGGGTGAAATGACCTTTGATCCTGAGACTGAATGATGGGCTGGTAAGAACATTACCAGTCAGGCTCTTCCCCTCATTTCTCTGACAGAAATTGCTGTCATTATACCAGCAGCAAGAGAGCTGGGTGCACGTCCATACTTCAGTCACCCCACTTCAGAGTATTAACCTCATCCGCTGTGAAGAGGGAATTGTGTTAATATGCAAGGTGTGACTAGGAGTAGGTGAAGTGCAGCAACCTGTCCCATTTTGCCCATCTGCTAAGTGGTGGCAACCTCTGTCAGAAAAATAGGGCAGGCAGGAGAAGTAACATTTGAACATCTGAAATTGCTGCAGCTAAATCTGTCAAAGCCTTATCACAGATTTTTGAATATAGATAGGAAGGGTAATTTCTAGCCTGTGGTCCCAAAGCCACACACGTTTTCTCATGACCATCAGCTTCTATATGTGCAATTTCTACTTCCAATATTTTCAATTATTTCACATGACATTTGCAAGCAGTTCAGTTTCAAGATATGGATCTGTCTATAACAGCAGCCACCTGCCCTTTTTTTGGCAGATACCTGCTAGTTTGAGTTCTCCCCATTTTGATTTATAAATGACTCAGTAATGCACTGTAAAAGCAATATTTTAATGAAGAGTTGTTTTAAAGAATATAGTCTCTTTTCTTTCATACAAATGGATATAATCTTGAGGTTTCATAGCACAAAGCAATGCAGCAGGATTTTTTTCTCATTTTTTCATTACTAATTTCTCTCACAATACATAAGTCCATTTAGTCCGAAGGCACCCAAAAACCAGATTATCCTACTGACTTATAGTTTCTGATGAAACATAGGGAGGAAATAAGAACTTTTTGCCAAACAGTAACTTCCTTTTTATGGACTCTGTTGTAGTCTGTCCACGCCCACCCTCAAAATAAAGACCTCCTTTCCAAGCTTCCAAAAGACGCAATATATATTTCAATGAGTTATATTAGTAGAATTACAACCTGTACATCTATTAAAACTCCTGAGAACCATTGCTTTTAGGAAAGAACTTTAATTAAAGCAAAAGACAATGCTGAAGAGTTTCAGGCTTTATTCTGATCTTTATCACAGGCTTGCAATGATATGGTTCATAAATCTGATGATTTCTTTGTGCTTTAGTTTCTCCCACATGTAAAATTAGATTGTTAACTAATGCGTAGGGATGTTGAGAACCTTAATTTGTATAGTCTGTAAAAGACTTTTTGATCTTCCTGTAGAAACAGAAGTTTACTTTTTCCTGTATCCTCACACGTTGTCATTCAGAAATAGACAGTCAGATAAATACTGAGAACTTTCTGCTTTGAGATGAGCAGACCATTAAAAGTCATTTGCTTAGCATATCCAGATTTTTTTCTCTGCTCTTCCACAAGCCAAGAAAACTACTATGCCTGGAATTAGTCATTAGTTTCAAAAAGAGAATACCTGTGTACTCAGGATACTCTTCTACTATCTACGTGTTTTACAATAGGCATGTTCTGAAAAACATAGAAGACATGCATTAGGTGGCACAGAATTATAGAAAATAAGGTTTTAAAAGTTGGGTTTCCCTCAAGGATGTACACCTGATGAATTTTTAGTTCTTATTGCTGAGTGATATTATCAAAAGATATACTTACCACAGTCGTAATTTATATTAGCAAGGGTGATTCACAGAGGCCTTGAGCAAGTAGAACGCACCGTACTAGGGCTCCAGAGAGCCTCAATCCATGTCCTGCATAGATTAGACTTTACAATGATTCAAGTTTACTCTAGAAAATGGTTTTGTGCTGGTGTAGGACACTGTCTGCATCAGAGACACAAGCAATAGATACAGGGAACAGCTGTGATCTTTCTTCGGACTGAGATTTAGTAATATACTCCCAGGATTTTGAGAATCAGTTGTCAGAACACTGTTTTGGAGGACAATGTAAAACTAAAACAATGACCATGAGGTCCATGGGAAGGTTGTGGAGATTACTGAAGTCTTCTGAGGAAAAAAGTATCCTGCCTTACAACTGATTATTCTTTTGGTTGAGTTCAACAGTTGGTGCCATCCATCACTTAATTCCTAAGCAGGAGGACATATGGTAATGTGGGAAGAGGAGTAAGGCAGTGGCTTTGGAAGAAGAAATTACAGAGTTCATACTCACAGTTCTTAGGGTCGCACTCATAACATGAAGGAGCAGCATCTGAATAGACTAGGAAAAGGGCTCAGTTGCTGTTGAGATCAATGGATCTGTAAGGAGCATCCACAGTATGGAAAGGACTGACTGTTAATGTCCTCCTCCCATACAAATACTAACAGCTATCATGTAAAGCTATTTGGAGTCATGCTCAATAGCTCAATACAAGCAAATATTGTGAAACACTACTTGAAACATGTACAAGATTTCTTTGAAATTACTTCAGAAAGCAAATTTTTAAGTCGGAACAATTAATTCTAGTGCAAATACCCTTATATGTCTGTGAAATGTAATTTAGCCTCTGAAAAATATTACTTAGCAATTTTTTAAAAAATAAATAAATAAATAAAATAAAAACCACAACAAACCAAAACAAACTTAAACAAACAAAAAAACCCCATCTGCCTGTTTCCATGCCAGTGTCCACTAGAGACAGTCTGTTAAGAGAACAAAGTCAGGAAAACATTATGGAGATCCCAAAGCAAAGTTATACAACTGAGCAGCATGTAGTCAGTGGACTTAATATTGTTTCTAAAATGCCAAACATTGTTTATGCTTCTTTATCTTGGAGTGATATTGTATGTGTGTGTGTGTAATTTGTTTTGCAATGTAAACGCATATGACTACTTGTATCTTAATAACTTGAGAAGTTAGTTTACCATGTTCACAGCAAGATTTCGTTTGGGACACATTTTTCTGGCTGCCTCTGGCCTGTGCTGCACAGTGCCAGGAGCAGAGCACAGTACTAGCTCCTGCATTACCAGCCTCAGGGGACTCACTGTGCTATTACTTCATGCGCCCTTGGTGCTGAGCCAGCCTGAAGGTGCCTGCACTACAAACAAGAGTTGTAATGGATTTGGATAAGAAAATGAGCAAATTCCTCGCAACTACTGGAATTCAGCATAATTGCACATTCTTGATGCTGGGCAGGCATAAGTAGGTGGCCAGATCAGCATACAGCTGACTGAGAAGACACAAAATCCTTTTTGCATAGTTCTGCTTTTCACTCATTATCAAACACTGTCATGCTACAGTCTGCTGGGAAAAAAAATCATGGCATGATGGCAGCGCAGACATACAGGCCTGGAAGGGACTGGAAGAAACTATATAGCCTAGAGGCTTACTATGAGTGAGGTGTGCTGATCACGACAATCTCTTACAGGCCTATTGTTTTCCCAGCCACCGCTGTTGGAAGTGGCAATTAAGAAGACAGCAGCAGTGTAGGCTGGTGTGGGGAGGGCTGGACAGCAGCAAAAAGGAACGAGCAGGGGCTGGGAGGCAGGCAGAAGAGTAGCAGTAGGACTCAGAAGTGGTAGAGCACAGAAGAGGAAAGGAAGGGAGGGCACATCAGGGAGCCAGGGCACAGCAGGGAGGTATAGCTACAGCAGTATTAAGAATCACTAGCTTAGTCTATCCCTCTGCACAAGAGCTGAATCTGGTTTATCTTGCTTTTAAAACAAGCCCAAAAGACTTTTTTTTGCATTTAATGTGGAAATATTTCCAGTGAAGTACACAGAAATACTGTAATAACAATAATAACAACAACAACAACAAAAACCTGCTGCTTCACTAGAAAACCTGTTTTAGAGCTTAACTGCTTCTTTTGGTAGGTTTTTCCTGGTTTCCAAACCAATCCCTGTTGCCTTCACATTTAACCTACTTTTTCTTTCCATGTCATCAGCAGGCATTGGAAGTGATTAGTTGTCGTCTTCTTTTATAAAGCACCTTTACATCTTGCACCATACACTTCCTTACCTTTTTCTAGATTAAATGGAACTCTTAGTCTTACTTCATAGGTCACATTTTGCAACTAACCATTTGCTCTGGTATCCCACTTAAGCTGCCTGATGTGGTAATTTATTTTTCTTTTCCTTTAAGTACAGGTACTATGTGAAAGCTTCTCTAGGGTTCTGAGACCTCTTGATCCTCCATAAGATTCTGAAGACAGTTACTCATAGTTCAACAATTGCTTTGGCAACTTTCTTAAGTATTCTGTGCCAAACTTCACCTGACCCTGCTGACTAGAACATTTCTAACTCATCTAAATATTCTTTAACCTGCCCTTTCTCTCTCCTGGCCTGTGATTCTCTTCTCCTGTTAAAATTAATTGCACCAAAGATCTGATTGCAATTAACCTTGAGGCAGTAAATCTTTCAGCCTTTCCTATTTCATCACAGTAGACAAAAGCTTTCTCCATCAAATTAAAAAGAAATACCTTATCTGTGTAGTACCAGCACCTCAGTAAAGCATTTTCATGATGCCCTACCAGGCATTTGTCCTCTGGGTAGTTCAAATGTAGTTGTGCTTTCCAGTGATGATTCTGGACTCACTGGCCTGCCCTGTCTCTCTGCTGATCAGCACTGACTGTCATGCTCAGATGATGCAATGCCTCCACACCCCTTCACAATGACATTTTTCCCCAGTAGGCACTTAAAAGGGCAGAAGTACCACACACACAGTGTGTTGTAGGAGATTCAAGCAGTGTTCCACAGGGCTCAGTATTGAGGTCAGCTCTGATTAATATCTTGATCAATGTCCTTGATGAGATGCTTGAGTGCAGCCTCAGTAAGTCTGCACATGACACCAACCTGGGCAGGAGTGTTGATCTGCTTGAGGGAAGAAAGGCTCTACAGAGGGACCTGGACAAGTTGGATCAATGGGCTGAGGCCAGTGGTATGAGGTTCAACAAGGCCAAGTGCCAGCTTTTGCACTTGGGTCACAACAACCTCATGGAACACTACAGTCTTGGAGAAGAGTGGCTGGGAAGTTGCCCAGTGGAAATGGACCTGAGGATGTTGGTTGACAGCCACCGGAACATGAATCAGCGCTGTGGCCAAGATCAACAGCACCCTGGCTTGTGTCAGAAATAGTGTGGCCAGCAGGACTAGGTAAGTGACTGTCCCACTGTACTCAACACTGGAGAGACCACACCTTGAATACTGCATTCATTTCTGTGCCTCTCACTACATGAAAGACATTAAGGTTCTGAAGCATATTCAAAGAAAGGTAGTGAAGCAGGTGAGGGTATCTAGAGAACAAGTCTTAGGAAAAACAACTGAGGGAACTGGAGTTGTTTCGTCTGGAGAAAAGGACGCTCAGGGTAGACCTTATTGCNAGCAGGTGAGGGTATCTAGAGAACAAGTCTTAGGAAAAACAACTGAGGGAACTGGAGTTGTTTCGTCTGGAGAAAAGGACGCTCAGGGTAGACCTTATTGCTCTCTACAGCTACCTGAAAGGAGGTTGTAGCAAGGTGGGAGTCAGTCTCTCCCCCAAGCAAGAGGACAAGAGGAAATGGCATCAAGTTGCACCAGGAGAGGTTTAGATTGGATACTAGAAAAAGTTCTTCACAGAAAGGGTTGTCAAGCACTGGCTGGAACAGGCTGCTCAGGGAAGTGGTTGAGTCACCATTCCTGGAGGTATTTAGAAGACTTGTAGATGTGGTGCTTAGGGACAAGGTTTAACCTAGCATTGACAGTGCTGGATTAACAGCTGGACTTGATGACCTTAAAGATCTTTTCCAACCTAACTGATTCTATAATTTTTTGCAAAATATGCCTTCCCTGGCTGCCTAAATCCTTTCAGCAAGGCCATCAAACACAGATTTTTATTTAAAAAAATATTTTTTAAATAATAATTTAAACATATATATTGTATCTCTTTTGCATTAAAAAGATACTTAAGTTATAAACACATTTAGAGACCTTTTGGGCAGTGTTGTCTTTTCTTTTCACCCCCATCAGCCATCTTGCCCTGAGAACTTCAGGCTTGCCCTTAGATCTTCCCATCTCCCCATCTGAGTTCTTCTTGCACTTCCCTTGAAAAAGGGACCTTTTCCTTCTTCCTCCGTCTCCTAGCTCACAGGTTTAGATGAAGCATTGAGGACCATCTTATAAAAACCCAGTGCAGTCCTAATTAGAGCTGGATTACTGGAAGATGTTTGATTTTACATTTACAGGCAGGAAGTCAGTAACCTTTTAAGCAAATTCAATATGGTATGTTCCCAGCTGGGTTACAGAGCACTCCCACAGGGCTTCTCTGTCAAGCTTTTGCTGCTGAAACTAGTCAAGCAAGGCACTCTGTGCATGGAAGTCACTGAAAAGGTAGAGACCTTTGGTTGTCCTTGTGGTTTCTTCTTTCTGCTCTCCATTGTCTGTCTTCGAGGTGCTATTTATTGCTTTGCAGCACAGACTAGTAAAGGCACCCATCACAATGGTAGACAATCATTATTCTTTCATGCAAGAAAGAGAGGTAAAAAGAAATACAGTTTGCCTCTGACATAGTGATCACAACTACCAGTTCAGGAAGGTGAGAAAGGAGAGTTATTTTCTGAAGGCAGAGTACTGATTTTTTTTCTTGAGTGTGACTCACCAGTCAGTACCACACTGGGCTGCATGATAGAAGGGGCATCTTTATCTACCACGTGATCAAAAGTCACCCTTGGCAGGTCATGCTCTTCTAGCGAAGGTCATACCTCCTTCACAAACTCA
Organism: Todus mexicanus; assembly: GCA_013389965.1. NCBI lineage: Eukaryota > Metazoa > Chordata > Aves > Coraciiformes > Todidae > Todus > Todus mexicanus. Next base: position 12,059 of record WEIS01087245.1, on the reverse strand, counting down.
GATAGCCCATCTTCATAGCCTTACATGACAAGCACAGCTGGTCAGCAAGGGAAGTATCTGAGTGGCAGCTGTATATAATGGAGACTTTGGGGTGGAAGCTCCTGAGATTTGATGGGTGGGATTCATCTGATCAGACAGAAATATCTGCATTTTAGCTTGTCATCTTGGTCTCACCTGAAATGAGGAATCAGAACAAGGAACATTCCTATCCCAATTTAGACATCTAAAATAGGACAGATGAATCATACCCTGGATGCACTTATTTCTCTGCACAGACTATAAAGAGAGACAGCGTGACTAGCTCAGATGCAGATTTCTTCAGTGCTGATGTTTAAAACTAGAGGAGACAACTCCTATCCAGCAAACCTGAGCAACCAGAAGCAATCAAGGGAGCAAGGCTATCTGGTCATCTCCATTTAAGTGTTGACCTATGTGCATGGAGTGTAAGTTCTCACAGACAGCAGAAATCTCCTGTCAAAGCTGTCAGTGGTAATTAGCAGGAGGCTAAACTGATCATCACGATGGGCTCAATTCAGCTGCTTTACACAGTGCCCTTTGAGACACCTCAACACATTCAGCAAATTTGTCCACTGTCCACTGTTCAAGAAGGAAAAATTTGGCCATAGCTAGGTAAAACATCTCCCAGACTAGGCTGTCTGCTATAGTGGTGCTCCCAGCACAGTAAACCCTACACACTGTTGCTTACAGCAGGTGAATCATCGTCTGTTAGGAGATTGACAATGAAGTCAGGGATTGAGAACACACAAAGCAACCTGTAAGAATAAGCTAAAGAAGAGTAGTTAATTTGAGGAAACCTTTTCTAAAAAATCAGTTCATGGTGACTAAGGGTAAAATGGGCATGCCAAAAGTAACAAAAGGAGCTACCTAGTTAATTAGGTCCCATGATTGCTTTCCTTCAATCCTTTTTCATAAAGTATTACTTTCTTCTTTTCTAGATCAATTTCATACATACTACCTTAGTTAATATTGATTACCGTTGTGTGTTTGTCTTTTGATTTGTTTTCACCTTCATTACACAACTGGCAATAAACCTAGTTTGCAAAATCATTAACACACTCCTTAAGACCTTTAAAAATTTCGTAATAGGTTTAAATATTCCTCTCTGTAATCGTATGACAAATTATTTTTCTCTGTCTGTTCACTATTAAAAATGGATTTCTGTGAAGGCATTTGTCTGTAGCCTCCAATCACACACATACATTATTTGTTTAAACAGTAAAGAAGGTTGTGGGGACTTTATACCTATATCCCACCTCAGCGTAAAACATGTAAAGAGTAAAGGAAGCAAAATACAGCAGCAAGTGGGAAAAGGCATCAAACATTGCATAAATTCAAAGCATGCAGCATGCATCTGACAGAAATCGTGGGATGCACAGAACTCTATATTGCCTCGCTTTGTCAATGCCCATTCTTGCTCCCAGAAGAGCCAGGACAATGCTGACGGGGTTTGAAAATTCTGTCTTCATCCCTGGGTATTAATCTCAGCAAGGAGGAGGAAAAGCACAGGATCAGTATGGGATAAAGTAAAAAGAAAAAATCAAGTATCATTTGCGCTCAAATCACAGCAAAGCTGATTCAAAGAGACGTATGGCAAATGTTCTCTTCTTGGGTAAGAGGTGATCTAATGGTCCCTTTTCACAGCATATGATCAACTGGCCACCATAGAACAGATGAGTTGTTCTGGGGGAAATCAGACCGAGAAAGGCTATTTTCCTACAGTATCCACCACTATCACCTTGACACTTTAATGCCTAAAAACGACAATCTTTAAGATGACTCTTTGGTGCTTAACAACAGATGAGTTCACTCTGCAGCCATTTCCTGAGGGCGACTGAGGGAATTCTTTGTTCATTACCCACTTACATCTTTACACAAAATGTTTAAAAACTTCACATCCCTAAGACCTTCTGTCACCTGGTTGAAAATGACTAAAAAGTTCAAAAGTTACAAGAAGGAAGTGCGGTTCACAATCACATCAGCCTTGTTCTTCAAAAACCAGGATAACTGATGATAGAGGGAGAAGCCAACACCTGAGGCAGACACTGCTAAATAATGATCTGCAAGTGGCACCAGAAACAGAGATTTGGGCCCTCATAAAACTCCACATATAAGGCCCACAAATCACAAGAGCAGGTATCCCTAGTGTCACCTAATAGTACACTGTCACAATTTGGGATCAGGGCATCTCCAAATCTGCAACAGAACGCTCTCCTCCCCCTCCCCACCCAAAAGGGAAGAAAGGAAATAAAGGAGAGACACTTATCAATTAGGAAAGGAAACTAGAATAGCTTTACTGAAAAATGAAAATAATAACAAGAATAATAATGAAAAAGTAAATATATACAAATATGTACAAAACCAGTATTGAACTCAACCCCCTCGATGGTAAATACGTCCCCGTCCACACTGATGCTGTAGAGCAGTCCCAGGCAAGGCCCAGCGACAGACGGGAACGGGAAGCTGGATTCAGGGATGCAGCCAAGACTGATGCCACCAGCTGCAGGGCACAGGCCAGAACCTGGGGCCAAGCCAAGGCCGAAGCCAGAGGCTGAGACTGGGGCCGGAGGCCTCAGGGCAAAGCTGAAGCTGCCAAGGCCAAACCAGTCAAGGAAGAGTCCCGGAGCCAAGAGAGCAGCTCGATCAAGAGAGACAGAAGAAGAAGCGCAAAAAAAAAGACGAGACCCTCATGACCCCTCAGCTTTATACTGAATATAATGTATATGGGATGGAATACCTTGTTGGCCAATTTAGGGTCACCTGTCCAGCCCGCTCCTCCCTGCAGGTGTAGCATTTATTTCTGCACCCCCCAGTGCGGTACACAAGATCTAGCAGTGACCTTGGTCTGTACACCAATCCTTGGTACTAACTCTAAACATGGAGCGTTATCACTGCTAGAAGTAGTCACTGTCTGCAAAACATGTTGCTAACTTTCAGAGAGTGCAGTTAGTAAGAAGAGACTTAGCTGAAAAGTAAAAATCCCTGAACAGAATTGCTCTATTCTGACCCAAACCAGGACATACATGCCACAGTAAAGCCTGGTGTCAGCAAACTCAGGTCCTGCTTTGTCTGAACTATAAGGTCAATGGGCATCGACGTCACATCTGTTAGCAATCAGCCTATTTCAGTTTCATTTAAAATCATGAAGGAGATTTGTCTCATGGGTTAGCAAAAGTTGTGCAGACTTAAAAGAGATTTGTCTTAGTTAATAGTTAATAAACTATTTTCAAAGAATTCATTTTAAATCGCTTATGATTCAAAACCACTGCACAGGCAAACCAACTTCCATGACAATAAAGTATGGAAAATATAATAAAATTTATTGTCTTCTTCTGTCTCCTTGTGGGTCTGACGAGATGCAAAAGGAAGAGAAGCTTTTAGAAGAAAACTGAGAACACTGGAGACCACAACAGTAGTCTCAAAGAGTATTTTCTAGGAAGAGACGTTATCACTAGTGTTAGGCATGGTGTCAACATCTCAGCTGTAATACATTTATGCTTTTGCAGTGCAAGGCTGTGGAATCCAGAATTTGTCTTCCGCTTTCAGAAGCTTCTGAATGGTAAGACATATAGCCAAAAATCAGCATGAATAAGGAATTGCCAACGTAAAGGTCACCTATAAACTTTTCTGCTAATCCAGCAGGGGATATTTAGAATAGATATTGAATTTTACCTGAATAAGCCACAAGTCACTATATTAGAATTTTTATCTAGAGCAGAAGGGAAGTGATGCTGGGGAAGAAGCAGCGAATGGGATTAAATGAGGCAAAATGATACGTAGATGTGAAGGGCACTTGTAATAAGGAAGTTAGTATTTTGCCTTTTTATCCCTTCTTTCATTTCAGTGTGTGCTGCAAACACAGTGAACTGAACACATTTCTCAATTTCCCTCTCACAGAATGTTTATCTGTCCTTGTCATTACTATCATACTAAAAGAATGAAGCAAGAGCAAAGTTAAATTTCTGTCTCCAGATACGCAATAAATCTAATCTTCACTAGATGGCGCCCGTCTACTCCTAAGAATCAATGTCGAGTATGGCAAAAAGCAAAGGCTTCATTTTCATAGAATACAAAATAATAGAAGGCTTATTCTTTATTTTGCATGTTTTTACTGGTTCTTTGTGTTCTGCATCATATACCTTGAGTACTTTGAAGGGTAAAGTTTCACAATATACATCTACTTCAACTATTTTATATTCAATATTTGTGTCACAGCTGATTACAGCCCAGAAAACTTCATGAGAGATGTATCCATTATGCTAGCTCAGACATTGAATAACAGTGGTGAGAATAAATTATAAATATCAAAATACCTCTTTCTTTCTTTCTGAAATAAGCATAAATCCTCAGCAGGTATAAATCAATTTGACTCCACTGAAGTTGATTGCTGCCAGGTGAAGATCTGCACCTGCAATTTAGATGCTGGCCTGCAGAGCACAGCTTGATTTGTTTTCTTTTTCTTAACTCCAAGGTATGATAATTGAACTCATCTGAGCACACTTCTCACTTCTTAGTCAAAACTCCCACCTGGGCATTGGACTTAAAACCAGTGCACGTCTCTCTGTTATAAATCAAAATATTTTTTTCACGAAGAAGAGAAGAAAGCCGACTAAAGACTTCTGAGCTAGGAAATCAGTTGTTCAATACCACATTAGTGGTTGCACTGGATAACATGGTAACTCTGATGCAACTCTGCTCGACTCCACCAGTTTTCCTCTTACTGCCACTAGATGATAGTATGGTAACATATGTATCGTATGGCTGCACATCAGACTTCTCCTTGCTGAATTCTTGGCAGTATTCACACTTTCATATGTAAAGAATATACAGAAACTCATCAATACTACATAGCTAGCCTTGAATAGCAGTGCTTAATTATATCCCCGATGATTTCATACATTAATATACCCAAAGGGTAGTGGATGCTATTATTTGGCCGCAGACACGAACTGGGCTTTATTTAGGCACAGACACTACTCTAAATTGGTAACCTCCCTCTGTTTTCGTAGCTACCCAGCCAGAGCTGTAGTGAGACGTTTTGATGGAAAGGGCAAGATAATTACATTTCCCTAGCAGGAAGCAGGAGAATGGCTGAGGTAACATTTACATTCCACCTCATGGGTATCCCACTCACTGCCAGTTTGCTGCTTCTCCCACCTTTTCCATTTCATGCTCTCCCTCTTGAGATGACTCCTCTCTTCATCCAATTGAAGAGCTCCTGGCTAGGAGGAGACACGCATGCAGAAAAGCACCTTGAGCACACAGCTGTCATCCTCTCCACAAACCCTTTTTCTCCCTATTCACATAGTTTGTACTCTCCTAACACAGCAAAATTAAAAACAAACTGTTCTTTCTCTTAGCTACTCTGTAAAGTAAATAGCCAAAACCCCCCACTGCACACTTTTTTCGCCTAAGTAAATCTTAAGACTCTGGTTTCTTTTTACCCACAATAACAAGATCAGTTCTTCTCTCAGTAGGCTGGACTGCCTCTTCCCAACCAGGAATATGGATCCCAGGGAATGCGTGAGTGGGTGGCTCCAGTCTTGCACAACACCTCTCACATCACAGGTGGTTTCACGGAGCATTTCCAGCTCCCTGGTGGACAAAACCCCCACCTCGTGGATCGCAATCTGTAGTAGACAGGTTGAGTGACGTGGACCTGTTGGCACAACAGGGCAAGCCAAATGTTGAAAACCAGGATCTCTGGTGAAATGAGATTGACCTTTGGAACAGACTCATGCACATATTTATATCCAGAGCTAAGTAAGCAAAATGCTTGAAAATAAAGGCTCAGGGGAAGCAGTCCAGAAAGTGTAAGGGGTAGAGTTGTGTATAATGAGTGTTTGCATTGTAGAATAATTTTCTACTCTAGGATTTGATTCAGCCACAATCATCACAAGTCACTGAGTTTCCCACAAAAACTAGATCTGGATATAGACCTATGGGAAATCTTGAATTTCCGTTTTAGTGGAAATTTGGTACTTTGACATCTTTTTGTTTTAATTCAGGATGAAAGTATAATTGTAAGATTTTCATATTTTAAAATGCTTGTATTTGTTTTGTCTTCCTTAATGACTGGACACCTGTAATAATGCATAATCTGCTAGTTATATGACATAATACTTAAAAGAATTATTTTCATAATCAGTAAGAATATATTCTATTTAATGTTGGTTGAACTATCTAATGCTTTGTATGCGGAGCATTTACAGAGTCATAGCAGTCCCAGAAGTAGAAAACAATTCAAGTATCAGACTCTTTCAGTATGGTAAATAACAGAACTCTCAAAAAGATAACTTGTTCCCATTGGAAATTAAGATGTAAAGGATAAAGTAAAATATTTTAGGCATTAGACTGAACACTGTTACTAGTATGGTGTAAAACATATTAACAAGAATGTAAAAACCAAACCCTTTTATGGGTCAAAATGAAGCTTCAGGACTCAGAAATGAAATTCTGAGAAATTCCAAAAGAAACATCTTGAAAAATGCCTACTTCAAAACTTCTTTGTCCATTATGAATCTTCATCACATTTTACTATAAAAATTGTTTTAATTTAATCTCATTTCACTTTTCATCAAAAACTGTGACAAGTCCAACCAGCTGCTATTTTGTAATGCATATGTGAACTGGCATTTCCTGAGCTTATGAAAACTGAAACACTCCATTTTACTTATATGAATAAGGATGCTCTATATCCCATGTATAAATATTAATTTTTTACAGTTGTTTTCTGTGACATAAGAGTTTAAAACCCACAGCCAGGAGAAGTTCTGCTGCTACCCTGCAACCTGTCACAAAACCATATTATCAGGGATAATCATGTCAGTTGTCAGGGCATGGCAAGAACCAGCTGGTCCAGGAAGGATGTTAAATCAGGAGCTGAGTGGGATAACAAGGCAGGTGAGAGCAAGACCTTATACCAAGGACCCAGGATGCAGAGTGGCAAATCCAGGTGGCAATCAAGGTCAGATGTTGACCAGTTCTCTCCCAGGACATTCACAGTGATGCAGGGCTCTCACCAGCAATGGTGCTCCCCTTGGACTGAGCCAGCTAAATGCTCTATCTTTGCCAAGTCCTCTCCTTGAAGGGGGATGCACGTCTGTCCCTGAAAACAGCAGTAATACAACAACACAATCTTAGCAGCTAAAGGTGTGGAATATAATTGAATGAAATATGCATTTTTATGTGATGAAGTCATTCAAGAGCATGAATGGGTGACTACATAAAAAAAACCCCGGTTACTGTTGCCATCTTACAATGCACCAATATACCCCTTAATTAAGAATAAAATAAATAAGGGCTACAGGAAAATATTTATGGTGCAAAATCATCTATCAGAAGTAAAGCATATAAGAACAGCCTGAGAAACCTCAGTTCATGCTTGCCAGACAGACATGTGGCTTCCCTAGAGCCACACAAAGAGTAATGATATTACAATGCAGGTTTTACTGTGTATGGAAAATACCCCAAAAAACCCCTAACTTATCGTTTGATTTTTGTCTTAAAACAATAGCTCCAGATTCTACTTAGAGTAATGGAAATCTTACCGTGCATGTCAGCATGCTTTGTGCAGGCTGAGCATGACATTGATTTCTGCCTTCAGTAAAGGGTCCACCTATAGGGATCAGAAACTGAAGGGTGAAAGAAATGATCAAGGGCTCATTCATTTCCAATTCCTCCATCATTTCTTGCCCAGTTCCTCAAAGGGGTAAATACCAGATGCACTGGCTTCGCTACTTGCAGGACAGGTGGAGATGTTACACATTAGCCTTGTTCCCCTTGCCCAAATGGTAACACATGGATTGTTACAGCCAAGGTACAGGGCTCGACAATATAACTAATTTCCTTTCTATCTCACATATCAAGAGCTGCAGAAATATAATCTGAAGATAAAGAGAACTGGGGAAAATAGATGGGTTTAGAATTGCCTTTATTTTTCTTCTTAAATTTTAATTGAAATTGAGACTGCCTAAATGCTTTGAACATCAAGGCAATCTTTATAAATATGGTGTGATGTCCAGCTAAAATAGGAGTATTTGGCATCTGAAAAAGATTACCACCTCCTCAAAAGGTGGCTTTTTGTGCTTCTGAGGAAATCTAAATTACAACAGAGACGTTCAAAACCCAGTGAAAAATAAACAGTTAGCAACTTCAGCACATAAATAACAAGGGAGCTCCAGATATCTGTAATTCAGGTTTGGACTGTTTTAATATAGCTACAATGATTTGACAAAAGTATGTTGGAGGTTTAAATGGTTACTGAGGATTTGTGTAGCAGGCAGGAAACAATCATGGTACTCAAAAGGCGCTATTCTAAACAAACAAATTGCTCTTCTGGAATTGTTACCTCCCTGCAAATTCTTTAAAGAGTCTTTGAATATTAGTGCAGAACCATATTCACATTATTGAATAGATTTCAATAGACAGCTGGAAAAACACCTAACATATAGGAATCATACCTACCTTTTTTAGAAAGAAAGTAAAGCAATCAAGGGACTGTTAATTTCTTGGAGTGACTGCTCTAAAGCTGGTCTGACACTCTAATATAGAAATTTGCTACTGATCCTCAAAATTAATAGCAAACATATATATATAAAATGGATTCAAATTCACAGAGTAATTACAGCAAGCAAAATGGTTTGTTTTCTTATGTATATAACTATAGCATTGCATCAAATGTGGATGTGAACAGAATTGCATGGTCATTGATTGTTCATACATCACTGCACTGTAAAGTCAATATGAGTTGTTCTTGCTCTGCTGTAGGGAAATCTATGGGGCCAAACTCGACATCCACTCCGGATATCCTGTAGACCAATCTCCCATAATGATAACATAAGTATTTTGGTTACTGTGTTATACAAATGATGATTTCTCCTTAAAAATCATCTTAAAACACTGTGCAAGGTATTCAGGAAAAAAACGTAGTCAGAGACTTGGCAGTCATCTTTCTATGCCTAACAGAAAGGTAAGATGTCATGAAACTGGTCCTTGGAATAACCGAAGTAATTCACCATTTCCTTTGTGAAATTATATTGTTTGATCTTTTTTAAATATACATAACATTTTCCATCATATGCAATCGTAAATTGAATACACAAATTATTTCTGCAAAAGGACTTATTACTGCTATGTACATAATCAAGAAAAATTTGGAATTTTTTTACTGCTTTACAGGGGTTCATCCTTACAATCTGAGTAAACATATAAGCTGTTTCCTCAACAAAAGGAATTACCAGCTAAACCAGTTTTATGAGGTTCATTGTCTGTTTGTGGAATCTGCCTTAAATGGTGGAGGGATGGCATTTGGTTTGGCTTGTAACAAGATGCACTAAGACCATTTTATTCAAAAGTGAAACACATTTACCTTCCGAAATTATTTGAGGCCTGAAATAGTTCACGCACTGAATCATTCTCAACTAAAGAATGCAGAAAAATAAAATCTTACATTTACCTTTAGCCAACCCCAAAACACCTGTCTGGCTGGGATTCTTCTTTCAGTACTAAATTACAAACCTTTGTCCTCCCTTGGCACTAAAACTCAGTTTACTTAAGTGTCATACACCTGTGAACAGTTCAATAAAGAAACATTACAAAATTGGTAGGACTCCTAATTTGTTGATTTGCTTCCACAGTTTGGGGAAAAAAATAAAAAAATAACTTCAAATAAATGTAACAC
>WEIS01087239.1:0-11153 GCA_013389965.1 Todus mexicanus | reverse complement strand
TCAAAGGGTATGGAACAATTGTCTTCTTTTCCCAGAAAATTGTAGTACAGTTTTCTCTCCTTTCCCACATGCAAGAAAATCAATCTTGTTTTGCCTGTAATGGGGAGTACCTCTGGAAATGCCACCTGCTGTTCTTGAATTTTGTAGTCCTTGTTCAAGTTTATCTGGATGAAATCCTCTGGCATCTTCCTCAGACTTTTCTACTTCGCTTTCAAATATTAATTGATACCTGGTCCTGTACATTTTAATACTCTCTCCCACAGCTGTAGTAATTAGCCTCAAACATCTTTCCTAGCTATGAGCCCTTTCTCTAAGACTTTGACATTCCTTCAGAATCCTGACTGGGACCTTTCTTCTGAGGAAGTTTGACCTGTTTGGACAAGATGGAATGGACTGAAGCTCCACTGGGGGAGACATTAGGAAAAGTTTTTTCTCTGAAAGGGTTGCAAAGCATTGGAACAGGCTGCGCAGGGAGGTGGTTGAGTCACCATCTCTTGAAGTGTTTAAAGGACATATAGATGAAGTGCTTAGGGATATGTCTTAGGGGTGATAAAGATTAGAGTTAAAAGTTGGACTGGATGATCTTATAGGTCTTTTCCAACCTAGGTGATACTGTGATACTGTGACAGGGCTGGCTCCTTTACTGCTAGATTTTTTACCTATAAGGGCATGCATTTCTATATGGTCTGCAGGTTCCTATATTTCTACAGATCTAGAAATTTTCTCACTAAGGGCCCAATGTTCACCTAACTTCATGTTTTTCAGAAAAGCTATCCCTCTCTTGTTTATGAGAAACAACCCTGGATGATTTACAAATACCTGTCTCATGCAAAATGGTCTATGGCCAAAACTGTGTCCATGTCCCCCAGGACGCACCATTGATCATTTCTCTTTCTCCGTTGGCATGTAGAGAAGATCAGTAATTTGAAGCTTTATCGCTCTGAAAGTTGATACCAAGTGGATTGTCTAACTGTTCACTGCCCTTCCAAAACATAGTCTCTCCCTGTACATTTTGGGTTGCAGTTTTATACAAAAACTTCCTGTCTGCAATAAAGAGAATGTGCATACACGTTATTTATCCAAATTTTAATACATTTTATTTGCACAAGCCATGAGATTATTGTCTGATGAGTTTAGAGTCTGAGCATTATCTCTTATAATACTGTTTGTGCCTGCTCAAGCATGTGGACCTGGGCCGATAATCTGAGGTTCAGGCAAAGCTAGTAAAAATTGTACTTTGCTGGATGTCAGTGATTCATTCCCAAAATATGAATCACGATAAACTGAGAGAGAAAATAAGTAAAATACTTTTCAAGTGGATGTCACATTTAAGAAGAGATAAATATACAGAAGTTGGGCATAGCTGTGTCTCAAACACTCATGCTGGATTTAACTGTCAGGAGGGCTCATGAGGGAGCAGCTCCTTACTGCAGTAGTGGTGCACACTAGCATAATTTAGAAGGAAATTCACTACTATCACCACCAAGGACTTTTTTATGCTTAAAAACTGGCAAGGGTGTAATTAACTTTGCTTAAAGCCAGTCTACTTACATCGCTATGAATCTTTGTTTAAGCACCATTCAGAATGCCCAAAACCTCAGTTACATCAATTTATCTTCATTGTGATTACAGTATAAAAGAGGTTGAAAACTGATTTAGCTATTACTGGTACTTGTATTTTGTGGTACATCAGAATAAAAGTATTCACTCTGTTGTGATTACTTCCTTCCTCAGAAAGTTGTATCTCCCACAGTGCTCAAGTTTTCAAACTGAAAAAAGTAGTTTGTGATTGGTTCTTTGGAGATTTTGCTGATGCATGAAGATGCAAAAAAGGGCCACAATATTTCAGTTAAGAAAAGGTGATAAATGAATGAGTATTTTACAAATCTTATACAGCTAAGTGATAAAGCTGTTCCAAAGATACAGGGCGTTTTGTTTCAGTAGCATGTCAAGCAAGAAGAATTCCTTGGACATGATCCAGCTATGCTTAATTTGGTGGATTTCACGATTCCTTTGTTTGACTTTGTAGTAAAGTATTTCTTAATATATGTGGTGTTTAAAGTGTGTGTATATATGTGGAACAAATATTTCAGTCTTGTGAGGAAGTGTCATTGGATTCATTCATGAGATAGTACTGACACTCGTAGTCTATAAATATAGTATTGCTGTGCATTTATTTTAGAGGTGAATTGGTAAAAAAATAAACACAGAAAATCACAAGTTCTTGGGCCTATTTCTCTCGTTGTTCTTTTAACTTATCTGGGAAAGGGCATTCATGTACTGCACAGATCCAAACCCCAGAAAACTGGAATGTAAAGCTTCTGATGTAAAATAAGAGATGGGAACATGGGATAGAGGATTTCCTGAGCTGGTTTTGGTGTATCCTTGCTGTTAAACAATCTAGGTTTTCCTCCATCCTCCTCTCTCTTTCATACACAACCCCCACTCTGTACATTTTTGGTCCCTTTTGTCACTCAAGTGAGAAACGCGCAGGCCCCAAGAGCAAAACCACAAGAACAATATGGTGTTTTAAATATGTGGCTTTATATGTGGACTGGGTTTTGCCACCAGAGGAATGGGTCTAACGGGTTTGAAACCTCATGGGAAAGGAGACATGCAAGATGGATACAAGACCTCCTGTTATGCTGCAAAAGCCCCAGCGTATTTTGAGAAACAGACAAGGTGCATGTGCTCCTCCATGATTTAAAGCTACATGTCTGAAAGTGAATTACATTTGCTTATCATTCATGCATGATTGTGTTCTTTTTTGATGACCAGGTTTTCACTTCCTGGAAAGCACTTCTGACTTTCAGTGATCTGCAAGACATTGTTCTTTCCCCAGGCACTGCTGATTTCATGCCACTCCATCATCAGAGTGCTCTGAACACAGTTCTGTGTGTTTTTCCTATGTACACAGTAAGGGCTCAGCTCTATATTCCCAGAAACCCAAACTGCAATCGACTCCCTAATGTTCTAGATATTCAGAGTATGCAAGAGGGGATCCAAACCAAGAGGTCAGTCTCTGCTGAACTTTCTCCCAAATTATTAGCAATTCAGTGCAGTCTAAGACCTTACTAAAAATATTTTTAACACTATATTTCTGCTTTCCCTCCTCTATCTTGTCTTTGGTGCCTTGGGTCTTCTGTCTTGCTCCCCGTGTTTCTTCCTCCTCATTCTGTTTTTCTGATTGTGGGGTTTTGCACTGCTGATTTTTCCATTTTTGTCTGCTTTCTCTCTTCAATAGACAGAAATTGTTTCTTCAGTTTATCCCTTTTACTTCTCTTACCTTCTCCTTTTGCTTCTTTGGGCTTTTTCTTTGTTTGTTTGGGTGGGGTTTTTTGTTTGGGTGGGTTTGTTGTGGTTTGTATTTTTCTAACTCAAGACACTTTCATTCTTCTTTGTTTGCAGTTGCCCTGTTTTTTTCACACTTTTCTTGTGTGGTTGTTTTTTATTTTGTTTTGGTTTGGTTTTTTTCCATAATTTTGCTATTTCTACTATGGTTTCCAGAGTTCCCTTGCTTGTTGTGATGAATACAGAGTTAGAGATATTCCCAGCTTAAAGCAGTTTTCAATGTAAATAGAAAAGAAAGACAAAAAAAGAAGCTGGAAAGAAAGGAAACATTGTTAATGAAAATAATAACAATAAAATGAAATACACACGAAGTATATACAGATCCAGTATCAAACCCAGCCCCTTCTGATGGCAATTACATCGCCATCATTACTGATGCTGTAGTCAGGCACCAAGCAAGTCCCAGACTGGGATCAGTGGCAGATGGGAACCAGATTCAGGAGCTGGATTCTAGAATAGGATTCAGGAACACAGAGATTGGGATGTGGTGCCATGGTTTAGCTGACGTGGTGGTGTTAGGTCATAGGCTAGACTCAATGATCTCAGAGGTCTTTTCCAGCCTTAATTATTCTATGATTCTATTCCATGATTCTATTCACAGGCAGAATGGACAGAGTTCTCAGATGCTGGCCACTGAAGAGGCAGCTTTACCTTTGTGATGCATCAGCTGTATAGTGAATATGATATACATGGAATGGCATACATTGTTGGTCAGTTTGGGGTCGCCTGTCCCGTCTGCTCATCCCTGCAGTTGTGGCCTTTTACTTTCTGCACCCCTCAAAGTGGTAGAGAAGATTTAGCCGTGACTTTGGTCTACACAGGAGTAAGTATAAGCAAGAGCCTTTTTGTATACCAATCCTTGGTAGTAACTATAGATATCAAGCTTTATCACATCTAGAACCAGACACTATCTGCAAAAACATGTCGTTAACTTCAAAAAGTGCAGTTACGTAGAAGAGACTTAGCAGAAAAATAAAATCACTGAACAGAATTAGCACAAGGCTGATCAAACCAGGACAATACTGACCCACATTCTAATAAATTCATAGAATTCACCTCAGTCTGTGTTCAAAATTTTTACTGTATTTTAAATAGGTGTCACTGTTAACAATTACTGATTGTTTCTGTGATTAATGTTCAGCACTAAATGCAGTATCAGTTGACATTTGCAGTATTTGTTCCCATGGGGAAGGAGTTGTGGGTACCCAGGCATGTGTCTCCGGGGTTAGATGGATGTTCATCACCAGTGATTGCTTGCTTCTCACTGATTCAGCTTGCTCCAGGTGGGCCATTTCTCTCTGCATCCATTCATTTTAGGGAGATTTTTCATAAATATGCCATGGGCAGGAGCACAGAAAGTATGCAGAACTTCTGAAGCTCTTTATGAGTTATGAATAGTGCCTGAGGAGATCACAGAATCACAGAAACATTTAGGTCGGAAAAGACCTGCAAGATCATCAAGTCCGACCTTTAATCCTACTCTTTATCATCCCTAAAATGTGTCTCTAAGAACCTCATCTATATGACTTTTAAACATAACAAGGGATGATAACTCAACCACCTCCCTGGGCAGCCTGTTGCAATGCTTTGCAACCCTTTCAGATAAAAAAAAATTCCTAATGTCCAGCCTAAACCACCCTTGGTGCAGCTTTAGGCCATTCCTTCTTGTCCTATCATTGTTTGCTTGTGAGAAGAGACCAGTCCCTACATCTCTACANTCAGATCCTATGCTTATATGGATGTCTCTCTAATAGCTGAGATAGTCAAATGGGCAACAGCAGCATGGCAGTACTCATCTTTCCTCCTCTAAATGCTTCAAGCCATGACCTGAAGATTGCTGGTTGAACTCAGAGCCTCAACGTGTGCTGCTCTGTGGCAACCACTCTTCCCAGGACCCTGGGCCTGCAGGCACCCACTCCCAGCTAGCAGAGCTGCACATCTGTCTCCTGATTGTACATAACCAGAAGCAAACCAACCTTGCATTGACACAGGCCAGCTGTCTGGCAGAAGGACATTACTGTGACAGAGTAAATTCCTCTGGGGCTTCACCTTGTACAGAGCCAAGCTTTCCTCACCTACAGGCCTTGGCCTTTCATAGGACATAATCACCATAGGTCAAATGCAGTTTTGATGTAAGTCCATTAGCTCGGGTGAGCTTGTAGCAGAGGTGCATATCGCACTGTGTGTGCACATGAAGCCATGTCTCAGTTCAGCTGTGCTTAAATTTCCCTCTTTCTTCTAGTGTGTCTATTGCTCCTGACAGTGGACTGGGAGAACTAGTCAGGCTATACAAATATATATATATAAATATAGATGTGTACCACAGCATAAGTGCACTTTAAATGTATTTATACCATCAAGGGGATTTCGAAAACAGAATAATAGCTGTGCAGTTGCCTCAGTAAATATGATGTGATGAATGCATATAGTTGGCTTGGTGCTACACCAAGGCATGGGGATGGGAAGCGAAAGCAAAGTGCAGAGTCTGCTGACGCTATTGCCACTGATGGAGAAACTTCTCAGACATCTCAGAGAAGTCAACACTCACATCCATTCAAACTGAAAACTAGCAAATGAGTGCGCTGACATTAAAACAAAACCCAAACCCACCAGCATCCTCCTGATAAAGACCAACAGGTGCCGGGGTGAAGATGAGAGCTACATCAAATTCTGATCTCATAAACAGTGACATAAAGAAAAAGTAACTCCAGTGAAATCTATGAAGTAGTTTGAAACGGGCCCAGGGGTCTTTTTTAAATCACATAAGTTTAAACACTCACTTAAATCCCTAATTTATGAGGCTTCAGGCTGCACCTAGAGTTAGAAAGTATCTCAGAGGGATTCAGACATACTCGGGGTAAACCTGTGTTCTGAACTGTTCTAGAAGAACCAATCTGTCTCTCTGTCAATGGTAAAGATAGGCTGGGGAGATAGACTTGTTATGTTGCTGACTAAATTAAGTGTGCAAAATTAATCAGAGTGAAAACGCCTTGAAGTATCCAGATACAGAATCCTGACTTCCTCAAAGAGCTGTGGCTACTGCAAAAAGCATTGAGTGTCACTGTTCTATGCTAGATCCCCCCAAGGCTATAATCTGCTCCCAGGCCTTTATGATCATTATGACAATCTTCTCTTTAAGTAGAAAATTTGCAGCCATCAGTCCAGTTTCTCTCCTTCCCATGTTCTTGATATCCTCACTGAAACATCAGAACATGCTTTAGTTAGGAAAACTCTTGCTGTAGATCCCATGCCTAGCATGCTTGAGGCATCCTACCTGGCCTCAAATGGATGTCTGCACTAAATGCTGTACTGTTTGGCATTCTCTGGTTGTACAAAAGTGCACTTGCAAGGCCAGTCTTTTTTTAATTCTCCAGCTCATATTAGTTTCCAGACTCATATTCTCACATATGAAGCCAAAGATGAATGCCTCTAAAGGAGCGTGGCCAACAAAATAGAACAGGAAGCTAGTGTTACGATTGAGCACACACCTCCATACCATCTAGACACGCCATCTATTCAACTTGACATACCACCACCTATAAGCACTTCTAGCCTCTTCAAAGCAAAGCTAAACATCTGGACTCCCTTGAAATGCCCAAGGTAGGTGATGGCAACCTGCATAGGAGCAATGGCATCTGCTTCTCTCAGCTTCCAACTTCATAAAACAGGATGATCTAGGAAACTTGCTCCCTGTGAACACTTAGAGGTTAGTTACCAGCTTCTTTCTGAGAGAGAAACCTGACTGAAGCCATGTAGATGGGCTTAATATGCACTGTCATGCTCAATTTGGCATGTCGGTAGGTGTGCTAGGACTCCCCCAGGCCAAGAGCACGGTTGCTTTACCTTCTGGACATGCACTCAATATACTGGGTTTGGGACAGGGACAAGCTCACGGGCAGCATTGAGCACCTACTGAGTGCCTGCATCGTACCGGGTTCAAGATAATGTTCGCATGGCTGTTGTTTCTGCAAGTGTTTCCACTGACTGGAGAACAACCAGAAGAAGGCTTTGTAGATTACTGCAGTATTGTCAGCCACACACTGGGTTTCTTTCATCAGAGAAAAAGAGACGTGAATTCCCAAGGATCTGGACACGTTTCCAGACCATATCCAACTTCCCATAATGTTAGCATATCTGCTGCAGCAGCAAACACGCCTCTGCATGCAAAGGAGATCTCCCTTGGTATGCTTTTATCCTGGTCGTTTCACAGACATCCTACTGGAGCTGACCTGGTTAGTAGAAGGCAGGATGGTGATTTTGAAGAGATAAGAGAGTTTGTCTATTACTGTACTGCCTCTTCTGTGTGCCTTTGCAGCTCAGTGTTGTGTTTCCTGCAGATTTCCTGGAAGGCGGCCTGTGTCATCCTGACCTTCTACAGTGATGGTTCATCATCTTGCATCTGGAACACGATCTTTTGCCACCAACTGAGGTTTCTTTCCTTAACTCAGCATGCACCTTCATCAAGTTCAGCAAATTGTGTTTTTCAAGCTCAGGAAAAGTCCCTTTTTGAGGCAGCTTCTCAAACTAGTTGTCTTCCTGTCCTGGTTTGGGTTAGAACAGAATAATTCTGTTTTATGACTTTTACATTTCAGCTAAGTCTGTCAGAAGTTAGCAGCATGTTTACCAGACAGAGTCTGCTTCTAGCAGTGATAACGCTCCATGTTTATAGTCAGTACCAAGGATTGGTATGCGAACCAAGATCACTGCTAGATTTTGTGTACCACACTGAGAGGTGCAGAAAAGTAAAGGTTGCACCTTCAGGGAGGAGCAAACAGGACAGGTGACCCTAAATTGGCCAACAAGATATTCCATATCCATATACGTCATATTTGATATAAAGCTGAGGGATCACGAGGGTCTCTCGCTCTTGCCCCTTTTCTTGGCCCTTTCGCCATTTTGCCTGTCGCCATTGTTTCCCTGAGATCGAGCTGCTCACTCGGCTTTGGGACTCTTCCTCGCTCGACTTGGTCTTGGCAGCTTCAGCTTTGCCCTGAGGACTCAGCCCCCAGCTTCGGCCTTGGCTGGGCCCCAGGTTCTGGGCCGCATCCCTGAATCCAGCTCCCGGTTCCCGTCTGCTGCTGGGGCCTCACAGCAGCAGTGGTGATGGTGACGTATTTACCATATAGGGGGTTGTCTTTGATACTGGGTTTGTACATATTTGTATATATTTACCTTTTATTATTACTGTTATTATTATTATTTTTGTGTTTTAGTAAAGCTGTTCTAGTTTCCTTTCCTAATCAATAAGTCTCTCTCCTTTATTTCCTTTCTTCCCTTTTTGGGTGGGGAGGGGGAGAGAGCGTTCTGTTGCAGATTTGGGGGTGCCCTGACCCCAAACCGTGACACTTCCTCAGCCTTGTTTACCTCCTCATTTGCTGCAGTTTCTGCAGCTGTTCTCTGCAGCTGAGGGCAAAGCTAGGGTGACAGCAGCTGGTGGAAACCCACAGCTGCAACTGCTTGGATGATGCTAGGGCAAAACTGTTGCTATCTGAAGGCAGCACCTCTATCAGCTCCTCAGCAGCCCCTCTGGAGGACTAGGGATGAGCCTCATGGTGAAGAAATGTATTATATCATGAGAGCCTTGGGTGTTCAAGTCAGCTACTCCAAATGAACTTGATCGTGGCACAGGGAAAGAAAAATCATGTCATTTTGACCTCAGCCTGTGAAAAGTAGGGATTTAGAACTGAATTCTACTGGGTATCCTTCTGTGCACATCACAAGCTCTCTCAGAGTGCACAGGGCCTGGCATGAACACACAGAGGCATAGAGACCCCCAGATGTCTGAGTACATAGCTTCAGGGAAAATCCCTCTATGTGGAAATAAATGTTAAAGTGGAAGCCTGATGTCAGCTTAAATAAGGCTGGGGAAACAGGGCTGAACAGTCTCCCAGGTCCTTCACATTCATCCACTGACTCTTCTGCTCTATCTCCTGTAACTTTTGTAACTGGGACCGCTGATCATTCTCCCATCCAAGGGACAGACAGCTCCAAGCTGCTTAACTTGCAAGACTAAGCAAGATTGAGAGCAGCCAAGGCAGGACAGTCAAAACTTATAACAAAATAATTACAGAGAAAGCATCATAAGAAATACCAAATGAATCATCCGTCTTCTTCGGGATGACCCAGATCTTCTGCAAGGCCTGCCTCTCCTTAGGTTGAAGTCTCAAACACACCAGTTTTGGGGAATGGCACTTCCTTTCATTCTCCTTTGGGATAGACACTGATTGTTGAATCTTTTAATATTCTGAATTTCCTGTGCATCACCTCTTGCAGATGAAGCAAGGGACTGTATGAAGTCAAAAGCTGATTTAATTCTCTCCTCTTAGTTTAAAAGCCTTAAGCTTCCTCCCTCTTTATATCCCTTGATACTCCAACACATGCAACACCCTGGAGACATGGCAAAACAAATTCTGCTCTCAAGCACTAACTCCTGATAGCTGATGGTGGACTTGCAGTGGTGTAATCAGTCATAGAGTTTGCTCCAATGTGTTTTTAATACAACTTGAGAGACTCAAGCTATTTATTATGGGAGTCATGTAAACAAGTCATTCAAACAAAATCCTCCTAATTTTACAGCAGTCTAGACATGTACATATTGCAAAGCCATGTCTAAGGACAGTGTCATTAAGTTTTTTATCCTTATTTCCAGTTCAGAGGAGAACTGAGGATAAATGTGACAGCCTGGCACCTACCATATTATCCCATAGTACCTAAAAGAAGCGTCAGAGTCATCTGAAAAGCCCTCTGATTATTACTTTACAAGAAATATCTATTTCATGTTTGCTGTACTGGGATAACAGCGGCTTGACTGTGTTTTGCCAAGTTTGCGCACTTTCTGTGGGAACCCTGCTCATTCCAATGAGAAGGGATGATAGGAAGCATTTTATTAGAGCTTACTGGAAAAATGTGCCATAAATGCCAAGGAGACGGGACTGTTGTCCAGCTGGCTGAAAACAGACAATGCGTAAGTTACAAAAAGTCGCAAGATTGCTGGGCTGTGTGGAAATTCCCATCTCATCTGATGACTGGTCTTCCAAGCTCATACACCTTCCGTGAAATGTACGAAAACCTTCTGCACCAACCCTAAACAACGTCTAGGACATATATTGTGAGGGTTGCCTTAGGGTCAGAAGGATTTTAAAGAGACGAGGGTGCTCAGAGCTGATTGCTCTCCTGGAAGCCCTCCACGCTCCTGGGGACATGATGATGGTGTGGCACTCCTGTACATCTTCAGGGCACGCTGCATGTTGCTTCCTGTGGGTCTTTGAATTGGCACAGACAGGACAATGTTGTCCCCTCTTCAGGTTTAACATATGCCTCCCCTCTTTTATTTTTGGTATGACTGAGGCTCGTCTTGCAACATAAAGCTTAGCCCAGAGCTCTCTCAGCAGAGTCAATGACATCTGGAAGTGGAAAATGCCGTCCAAATATTTATGAGATAGGTCAGCAATTTCCAGATTACTATTTTTCCCTAGCATCTAACCTGAAACTTCCTTACTGTTTTTTTAACTCATTGCTTTTGTTTATTCATGAAGACATTACAGTAATTAAAGTTTATGACTAGTACATTAAATGGGGGGGCGGGGATGGATTAATTTCAAGAAACAGCACACAAACACACAAAAAAGGAGTTCCCGAGGAGTGAATTGGAAGGGGAGACTTGATTGAATGTCTCCTTTTCTGGCATAGGATATGCCATAGGGGGAGGGAAGGCAGAAATTGTTTGTGGGACGAGGCAATGGAAACTGCAGCTACTAGCGGGTGAGTGGCAGGAGTGAGAAACACAGCATTAACAGGAGTCG